>JADDOH010000658.1:0-84104 GCA_016648135.1 Agrypnia vestita | reverse complement strand
TTTTTTTTTTTTTCCATATTGATCCATATAGTTTGTAACATCAATTTAATTTTTTCTACAGGCAGATATATTTTTGAAGTTTAATTTCAGGTTTAAAAAATTTGTTTGGCTAGAAATATATCAAACTCGAAAGCATTTACGGCGACGTATTATCTATTTTATGACAGCTTCAAAAACGCACTATGCAGTGCTTGGTTTTGCCATTGCCAGTTTCAAAGAATAACCAAATCGTATGAAAAGCAGCATGCAATAGACGATATTTAACGGCAGACACAAATAGCCACGCAGTTGCCGGTACAGCTTATAGTCAAATACAGACACCAATGGCCGCGTAGCGGGCACTAAAGGCAATGCAGCGGCCTTAAGTGCCATATGCAACTCTGTCCTGGATCCCATCCGTCCTAGTTGAATGTATCTAGTACCGAAGCTCCAGTCGCATCCCGACTAGCCAGCAATAGATTAAAATCTCAAAAATATAATCATACAAATTTTAAATAAAATACATTAGCTGTGTGGTGATGTGGGAATATTGTGAAAAATAAAAAAATGCCAGTTGACATTAAACTACAATTTATTTATCACTGAAATATTATATCTGGCAAACATAATTTGCACATCCTTGTACAACTTCTTATATCAAATTCAGATGACAATATACTCAAAAATTTACATTCAAATGATTCATTACTTTAACTTATAAGACAAAATTTATATTCCATGATAATTGAATTTACTGTTTTAAATGTAGTTTATTATAAGATTACGTCATGAGCGATTTTATGTAAAAAATATTAGGTAAATTCAAAAACCCTCTGACATATAATTTAAAAGACTGTGTCTTCTGATGATTACCGCTCAAAGGGCCTATCAGTAAACAAACCGATTGCTTAATTGCTGATAATATTCGATGTTCATCTTTTTTGTACTTATAATTCCTGATGATGCATATAAACGCATAATTAAAAATACATAATTACCGCTATTATATCGCATCTCAAAATTTGGAAACACCGTATTTCAAATATCAACTTATCAATGATCCGTATGTTGGTGATAGCTGTTTCTAACAAATAGCTTGCCACTCGCATTTTGTTAATTCACCCGCGAATTTTCTATCTGCTGGTCATGACAGATGGTTCCGCATTTTTAAATAAAATATGGTTTTATATAAATTTCATACGTTTGATATGCATATTGCAAAGATTCGCAGGATACGTCAACGTGGTTTTGAACTCCTATCGATGAATATAGATTGAAGAACATAAATCCTCTCATCAGTGACAGATGAAAATTGATACGAATTTGTGTAAGAAATTTTTCATTTTTTTAAGGCAGTAAAATATTTTTTTTTATTTAAGTGGTTGAATTACCTTGCAATTTTCACAAAAAAGCGTTAGAAATACATATTTTTTTTAATTTTACACTCTTCAATTTTTTACGTGTATTTTATGTTCATCTTTACCGGTGCTGGGATAGCAGGTACCTCCAAAATCATTTTGAAATAAATATAAATATTGGAGGCGCTGAGTATCGAATCCGTTACATCTCTCATACAAAGCCAGCACTCTGCCATTTTAGCAGGAGTGTGCAGTGAGAACATTGAAATATGATATTTGCTTAAGACAATATTTTGAAAAAAATCGAATTAAAAGATATATCAGAAGCTGCAATTTCAGAACAAAGTTTTGTGTTGTTCCAAAAATTAAAAATATATTAAAATAATTTAATTCTGTCGTCTACTAGCAGTCGATACTCAAAGTTAGATACATAGGTACACGGTAGATACATTATAAAAAGTGGATTACTTTTAAAAGTGGATTAATATGTGTGTTAATCAATTAAAAAACGAACCCATAAAAAACAGGTTTTTACTATACTCCTTTTCTCATTTACTAGTTGAAACAAGTTTCGTGCCTACCTCACGCGTCGTGCTCGAGTCTGGCGATGCTACAAAAGCGAGTAATAAAAATTTCGAAATATCCATAATTATACTATAATTAGTAAAAAAATTTAATATTTTGTTAGATCATTCTTATCGTCGCCACGAGTCTGCTTTCAGTTCGATTGGATCACGGGAAAAGGGTTAAAAATCGATCCAAAGTTTTTTCGGCAGACAAACCGACGAGCAGACAAGCAGAAGCTACGAGTTAAAAAGAAAGGGAGTAAAAAGAGAATACATATAAGGTAGAAAAATTTTAATTAATTTTTCAAGCTGCCGTGATGAAATTAGATAAAGCCCCATTCCCGGATAGAGTGGAGGTCAGTTGGTTCAAATCCCAGTAACAGCTAAAATACTTTTTCATTCATTTGAATTTTTTGTATGTCTTTTCTAATTGATTAATGAATTTGTAGACATACCTACCATATTTTTTTGCTCCTCTTCACCGTGGTTGCTTCAAACGATGTTTTAATTTTATTTTATTTAGTGGTGACACTAATGTCAACCTGTATCTGGAAGTCTTCGGAAAAACATATTAAATATTAGTTTTTTTTAATATTTTATATTCAAATTTTGGAAGCCTGATGCTAGAATAAAAAGCTTGATTACTTTATGTAAATATACACGACGCAATAAAAGAGGTAGTTTAATTAAATGTTTCTGACAAACTTCACCAGTGCTGCGTCCCCGGAAGTTCCATCATAATTTCCTCCCTTAAAGACTAATGCCAAGTCCTCTAAACATTTTTTTCTTTGGAAATCTCGCGAGGCCTCGTTCCTGACAAAGTGATACAAAAATCATAATCTTAAGGCCTGTCTTCACAGAAACAATATTTTTAATAAACTCAAAATTTATGTAAATTTACATCTTGCTTTATTTATTGAATAAAAGTACGATTTCATTTATAAAAAGTTACAAAAAATCGTTAATTATTTCCTAATCTATATTAAAAAAAAAAGCTTAGCTAATAATCTCAGGGATGTTTAGTATTGCCCATAAGGGAAGGTTTATCTGTTATTGATAATAAAAAACAATGCATCATAAAAATGATTTTATAAAACGTCTTATTGGAGATAGCCTGTTACATAAGTTACGGTGAACCTACATATGACATGTTTGTGAGGTATAAAAGCAAAAGTAGCAATATACAAAAAAATTTGAATGCAACCACCGAGAATTGCTATTTTAAAATGAACTGAATTCTATATTTTATGTACGACGCGTGTCACAGGTTAGTCTTCATCAACGCATACTCAAATTACCTAAGAAATACAATAGTGGTTGATGCTTCGTTCGCGTGCGTCAATATCTACGAAGAGAAGAGAGTTCGCAGAGCAAACTACTATCTCCGGACCGACAAATGCCAAACATATGTGTGAGATCAATAGGATAACATAATAGCGTACCCGTCAGCAGAGTCAGCTAGGTATTTTCCGAATTTATGAATCACCTTGTCCAAAAACTCTGCCATCACTGTGTTACATCAATATTATTGTTAAAAGTGATGATCTCTTGGAATACTTCTTGAACTACAAACCACTAACTAGATCAATACGCGAATTTCTTACCAACCACACCAAAAAAAATTCGATTTTCATTCTGTCTTGGTAGAAAATCAATACCACTCGTATTTTTTTGTTAATAAAGGTATTATTTCATCAATAAAATCTGTTGTTAAAACATAATTGAGAAATTTAAAACACCCCATTCAAGAAAAAATATGATTATCAATAGTTACCTATTAATTAATACCTTACAAATTACGTTTGAGTGATAAAAATATGAAAAACGAAAAATAAAAGATAATCTGTATTATGATTGCACTAAATACGCATCGATTAATGTTTTTTTTTCAATTGCCAGCTTCAAAAATTAATCAACTGTATATTTTTTCATAAATATTTTAAAATACATTTAGATATTATTTAATTGTTCGAAGAATATTTTTATTAAAATAAATAATTTATTATTAAAATAAAGCACAAATCACTTTGTTTCCACCACTTTATTAGATTATACAATCTAGTAGCAGTAGGTACAGTAACAAGCCTGAAGAGAGAACATTGTTCTTGAAACATGTAGATTGCATAATCTAATAAAATGGTGAAAACAAAGTGATCTGTGTTTTTATTTTTACTTGTTTATTTTTTTTGCAAAAACTTTTTTTTTACAAGATAGAGCCAGTTACATATGATGAATTTTTCTCTTCTACATGAGTGACATAGACTCGTGTGTATGAGAGGAGTATCATTACATTTTACCTTTACAGAGAATTATATGATAAAATGTACATATTCATCATTATATGTGTACAGAAAAATTAGTTATAATCAGTAAGTAATATATATATATATATATATATATATATATATTCTGCGATGCGATGACAATCTTAACCTGAAACTTCGACAGCGACTGGTCAAATGTTATATATGGTCAGTCCTGCTGTACGGAGTGGAATCGTGGACCCTCAAAGTGAGTAGCATGAACCGGCTGGAGGCGTTCGAAATGTGGATACATCGGAGAATGCTCCGGATACCCTGGACGGATATGGTCAGCAACACAAGAGTTCTTCAAAGAGCTAGAGTGAATAGAGAGTTGCTGACAAATATCAAAATCCGAAAGGTATCGTATTTGGGTCATGTGCTCAGAGGAGAAAAATATGAATTGCTCCACCTGATTCTTATGGGCAAGATAGAGGGTCGTAGAGGTGTTGGAAGGAGACAAATTTCCTGGCTCCGCAATATACGCGACTGGACGGGCATAAGAAGTGTTGGAGAGCTGTTTCGTGCTGCCCAGGACAGGGACGCTTTCTCTCGGGTGATAGTCAACGTTGGGGGGACCTGACATGACAACAAAAGAAGAAGATATCTATATATATATATATATATATATATATATATATAAGCAATGTTATAAGTAAGTAATTGGTACATATATAATAAAATAAAAATTAATTATTTCTGAAGGTATTTTTTCAGGTTTTTTTTAAATGCCTCATAATTTTCCTCAATCCTCATTTCAACCATTTCACACCTCTAAATGTGTAATTATGCTGAGCAGTTGTGGTATGTATCACAGGGATATGTAATTTACCAAGTGTTACATTTCTGCTACTTGACACTCTTTGGGTCAGCTTTATACAGTTGAACTGTGCAATTTTGCTTGTAGATATTTTGTAAAGTGGGGACTTGCAATTTATTGAAGAGGTCTGTTGTCGGATAATCATTAGGTTTTTTAAGAATGATCTTTATAATCAATTTTTGGGCAACTTCTAAAGATTTCAATGTAGTTTTGAATGCATTACCCCATGAGATAATACCACAACTGACTGGACTAGAGCGTAATAAAGTGTCTTTCTACAATTTTATTCCTAAGTTTTATTTTATTATTTAATGTGTAGAAAAAATATATGTACCTACATGATTTAAGAAGAGATTTATGGACTGTCAACTTTTTTTTTTGATGACAATTGATTTTAAGATTAGAATATATGTTTGGTCGGACATGTGTACCTACATGGACATCTATATCATGATTTCTTCAAAACGCAGTACGCGGTGCGTGGTTTTGCCAGTTTCAAAAAATATCCAAATCGTATGAAATGCAGCAGGCAATGGATGATAGTTAATCGCAAACACTAATAGACGCGCATTGGCCACAATCCGATAGTCTATTGCAGACACCATGGCAGCGAAGCGGACACTAATGACCGCGCAGCGGCTAGTAAAGTTGCCGGCAGGGCCTGTTAGTTTTTATCAAGTGTTATCTATATATAATCTAGATATATATGTATTATAAAATTGATAAAATAATCTGTTCATATGCATATATATGTTATAATTTATATATATATATATATACATAGATACATATATATATATATATATTTTTTGTTTTAATTTTATTTATTTAATGTTCATGGAAGACCAACAGCACAGAAAAAAGAAGCATAGAAAACATTGATATAATATAGATGGCCAATTACAGGTCTCCACATTTATATATTAGGTCCTTACATATGAAATTGGCGTTTAGTACGGGAGGAACATAAAGCCGATTTTTTTTAATTATAATATATTTATTTAATCAAAGTATGTACCATTGCTATCTATGCACTTTTGCCATCTCATAGGTAGTTCATCGATCCCTTTACTAAATAAACCATTCGGACGGGAATCAATAAAATCTTTGAAGGCGGTTTTGGACTGCCCCATCGGAGTTGAATTTTTTCCTTTGCAAGAAGTTATCCAAATTTCGAAAAAAATGGTAATCTGTTGGGGCAAGGTCCGGAGAGTACGGTGGATGTCTTAGACATTCCAATTGAAGCTCCTCTAATTTGGTAGCCGTCTGTTGTGCAGTGTGTGGTCTAGCGTTATCATGAAGCAGCAGTGGCCTAGAGCGATTAACCAGCCTCGGTTGTTTAGCAGCTAGCTTTTCCATCATGGTTTGCAGTTGCTGACAATAGACATCTGCCGTAATCGTCTGGCCAGATTTAAGAAAGCTGTAGTGAACGACACCAGCACTAGTCCACCAAACGCTCACAAGTAACTTTTTTGGAGTCAATTTTCGCTTGGGGCATGGTTTGGCTGGTTCGGCAGGGTTCAGCCATTGCGATGAGCGCTTCCGATTATCGTACAGGATCCACTTTTCATCACAGGTAATGATTCGATTTAAAATCCCTTCATTATTGTGCCGGTTGAGTAATGCAACGCAGCAGTCAACGCGCGTTTGTTGATTTGCTTCACTCAATTCGTGAGGTACCCACCTTTCAAGCTTTTTCACCTTACCAATTTGCTTCAAGTGGATTAAAACAGTTTTATCACTAACACCGCAGCCTGCAGCTAACTCGGATGTGGTTTGCGATGGATCCGCTTCCACAATAGCCTTCAATTCTTCATTATCAACTTTGGTCTCCGGCCGTCCACGGGGCTTGTTCTGCAGGTCGAAATTTCCAGAACGAAAACGTTGGAACCAAAAACGAACTGTATTTTCTTTTGCGGCACCGTCGCCATACACATCATTAATCCTTCGAGCCGTTTCTGAAGCACTGGTGCCACGGTGGAACTCGTACTCGTAAATAACGCGATATTTCAAGTTTTTCATTTTGTAAACTGAGTGACGCAAAGAAAAAAACAATTGAGGAAAAAACAAATGAATTATAATTTTCAAAACACAAATACATGACTAAATAGCTGTATAAATTTGGATTTGGAATTCCTAACCAAAGAGAAGATATTTGAGATCGAATTTGCCAGTACGGCAAAACGCCAATTTCATATGTAAGGACCTAATATATATATATTTATTAGCGACGGGACATTATAATCGAAATACAACAACGCTCAAATAATTTAAATTTATTAAATGCTACGCTCGGAGTTCTTGAATCAACCGTTATTGACAGTTTTTATTTTTTATTTTATTTATTTATTTATAAGAGACACTAACAGGATAATAGGTACATGATATTCTAATAATAAAACATTATAAATGAAGACTGTGCCCATTATCCCAATTATAAGTGTCTTCGGCGCGCTCTAGTAACATGTATTTTTGCATTTAAGTATATTTTACATGTACATTTATGTGTATTATATATTTGGTGTTTGAATGTAGTATGATTAATATTTAATAAATAATTATTTAAATGAATCTATAGGTTCAGGTCATCGTTTAGAAAATGGGTGTTGTGAATGGGTGAGTTTTTGAACGATGATAAGGTATCTGCAAGAATATCAGCATCAATGTTAGGGTCAGCACAATACATATTATATGTGCGACAAAACCTTGTGTTGGGAGAAAAGTAACCAACATTATTGGTGTGCTGGCTTATTCTTAAGAACTCCGGGTTTCTTATACGGGGGTTTAACATGCAAATTTATGCCAGATAGAGAAAGAGAATCAATAGCTCCGCTGAGAATCTTGTGTAGCACAACGAGATCTTGAAAAAGGCAAGTCGATATTTGTAGCTGTGAAGGTTATTGTGTTGACCAGCTTTGTATGACAAAGTACGTAGAAACTTCAGAATATTTTGAGTTTGTTCAAATCTTTCAGAACAGTGCTGGATTTATGTCACAGAGACATTATTAATCAATTAATGTATATTATAGATATCTCACAGAGACGAAACTGTATTTATTATGGGAAAGTAGGTATAGAAGTCATTTGGGTGTACATAGGACTTATGACCTATCTTTTTATGGTAAAGTATATTGCTCTCAAAATTCCGTAAAAAATCAATGTAGATTTTCTCATTAGCGACATCTGTGGGGATTTAGGGGAATGAAAATGGCTTTGTACAGGCCACTTGGAAAGGCGCTTACAACTCGTATGTGAAAGCTTTCCACGCAATTTGAACATATATACAACTTCCAAAAAATGAATAAGCATGGTATATTCTATCATGGGTGGAAATGGCGAATGTTACAATTGTGTAAAGTGATCACTTAAGCCAACCATAAAAAGATAGGTCATAAGTCCTATGTACACCCAAATGACTTCTATACCTACTTTCCCATAATAAATACAGTTTCATCTCTGAGATATCTATAATATACATTAATTACGTAGAAACTTTTTCTGCACTCACTCGATTCTGTTGTTGTCGTAACATTTATTTCTTGACACATAATACATTATTGCTGAACTTTACAATACTTTTTTTGTAATATTGCAACTTTCTCATATTTTGTTGCGCCAGCGTACTGCAGGGGTTTGGATAGGCCTTAATGAATAGGGTGGTTGTAAAAACAACAAGAAACATCGTAAGAATAAACGACCGATAAAAACTTGGAGAGGAAACTGCGATGTATTTGTATCCAGTACCGGTGGCCTTACCCGCTGTAGGACGACTGTAACGACAGAGCAGATTGTTACCGATACAGCGCTCTCCAAACTTTATTCCTCTTGCGATGTAGGGCCATTCCGAGTGTTTCAACGGCCGAGCAATATCTGATATAGTTTTACTTCTCACTACTTTTAGAAACCTATACAAATTGTTTATTGATTATATATCTTACGGAATATATGGAAGCGAAGTCTGGAGCTGGCAGAAGAGGAAGTAGATTGAATGCAGTGGAGATGAGATCCCTCAGACGTATGTGTGAAAAATAAGTAAAGAATGCAGATATTAGGAACGATTGTAAAGGTGATCTTAGTATAACTAATAGAATCAAAAAGGGTCGCGCAGATGAATTGGGTATATTGAGCGAATAAATGAGGAAAGAATGGTAAGAAATATATAGTATAATGCAAGTGTTGATGGCGCCAGAAAGAGAGGGCTACCGCGGCTGTAATCAAACATGTGATTGCTTCTATTTGTTAAATATTCTCCATATAGTAAATACATAATGGAATTCTGATACCAACACTGATGTATGGAAGTGAAACCTGGAGCTGGCAGAAGAAGAGAGTAGTCTGAATATAATGGAGATGAGATCCCTTAGACATGTGTGGCAAATTCATTTATGGCAGAGTAAGGAATGAATATATTAGGAATGAATGTAAAGCTGATCTTAGCATAATTAATAGAATTAAAAAAAGGGTCGCTTAGATGGTTTGGGCATGTTGAACGAATGAGAAAAGAATGGTAAAAGAGATATAATATACAAGTTTTGATGACGCCAGAAAGAGAGGGCGACTGGGGAAGACGTGGCATGACCAGATTAACCAGACACTGGAGATGGTCCCGTTAGAAGCCTCAACAACCGGCGAGCTTGCATACGAAGATATATGAATGTGGATGAGGCGAGAGTTGTATGTCAGGACAGAAAAGTGTGGCGCTCTATCCTCTCTGCCTACTCCCACGGGGAAACGGCATTATGGTAAGTAAGTAAGTAAGTACTTACATAAAAATGATTAATTTTTTGTAGCTGCCCATCACAATGAAGAGATTAAAAATTTTGGCGAAGGCTAGTGGCCTTATTTTTAATGTGTAACATACTTACGCTCGACTAACGGGAGTAATTTCATGAATGCGATGACGGAAACGCGTGAAAGGAAATAGAAATAAAAGAATCTTCCGATTTATAATTTATTAATCTTATTCGACATATTCAACTTTGACATTCGGCAAAGAAAATGTCAAATTCGATAAATCAGGGTTATCTTGAATTAAGATTTATGATATCTCTGGATAACTTTGGTTTAGAAAAAAATTGTTTTCAAAAATAATGTACAACGTAAATTTAATTGATTCAGACAAAAAAAAAATGGTTGTAAAAGAATTTAACTTCAAAGAAGCAATTTAATAATATCTGTTAAGGAAAAATAAAAATAAAATTAACTGTTCACTAATCGTAAACTTTTCAAATATAAGGCTGTTTTATGCTATTCATATCTTTTTGGTTTTCTCTGCGAGTTATAAATAAATTGTTATTAGATTTGATATGACCCAACTACAATCAGCAAATATACCTACTAAATATCTCATATCTTTCTTTTTCAAAATATCTCGAGTCTGTAGGAATACATGTTTTATAAATATTTTTATGAATTTTAAGTAGATCTTAGCTACATTACACTAAAATGGACCATTGTTTATCTTTTATAGAACTATTAATATTAAAATTAAAAAATATTTATTTAAAAAATGATTCATTGGAAATGAACGAGAAGGAGAACACATTAACGAGATTTGGAATCATTCCATGGATTTAAAAAGGTTCTACAAAGAATGCAACAACATGACAAAAAACCGCGTAGCCGCAGGGTCTCATGGATAACGAAAAACGAAGGTTGATTCTGTTAAAGCCCCCTATTAATATTATTGATCAAGAATATTGATGATTGATTTATCGACCAATACTATTGATAGCGCGTGGAGGCTTTAGTGTAATAATTAATAAGAAATTTCTTATTACATGTACACATAATTTTTACGACTTAAACAAAACGAAAAAATATTCAGTCCTGTCAAGAAGAAGTAAATAATGTTATGTAGTTATTGGGACGGATATTTTTAAAATTTAATTTATCTTAAATTTCATTAAAAATATATATAAATAAACTGGCACAGGAGCTAGTAGGATGAACAGAATTTATATAGTTATTTGATTTTGTAAATTCGGGTATAAATAAAATTAATTTAGAATCTAATTAAAAAAAAAATTATGGTATCCATCTTTTATTTTGGTTGCTTTGCCATACTATATTTTAATATTGAATATACATTTTTATTTATTTTGATATGTGCTAGATGATGCGTCGGAACACCGCTCCCATTTTCGACTATTCGCTTCTTGTTAATGGGGAGAAATGCATTCTGAAAGTAAAATTAATGTCCAACCAAAATACCGTGTCGTAGTCGGCATTCACCGAAGGCTGCGCGCGCACAACTGAGAGGCGGGGTCCCCGAGCCGCTGAATATACGTGAGCTCCCCACTACAGAAAAACACAGTGGTGGCGTTATTCTATTGGCGGAATACCCGCCATGCGGCTCGTGCACGGACCTTCTTGAGTAAATAAAAGAAAAATCATTTTGATGCCTCGACCTGTGTTCCGGCCGGCGGTGAAGACCCCAAGAAGAGCTCCTGAGAAGAAAGAAGAAAAGGCACGGGCCACCAGCTCCTTTGCCCACCCAGCGCTAGAGGAAGAAATTATCAAGAAGAAAATACCTATCATACGATAAGATACACTACGAGGGAGAATTTATAGACGACCGGGAGATTTATCGATGGAGGACTACCTACCGATTCCGGCGGACGGAATAACGAGCTTCAGTATTTGCTACATACTGATATCTGATTGGGCTGACGCCGCATAGCTACATCTTCTCGAGCAGGCTTCAAGAATTATCAACGGAGACGATAGACAAATTTATTTGAAGGCGGACTTTCAAGCTTCGGTACCTACCATACACCGATATCCGATTGGACTGACGCCGCAGAGCTTCACTTTCTCGAGCAGACTTCGAAATTTATTGACGGAGAACCACTACCCAGTAGAGTGTGTCACTTTTTTCAACTTTCGATTTTTCAAATTTAATAGTTCTCAAAAGTTGCATTTTTACATGTTATTAAATGCTGTATTTACAGTTTTCCTTAATACTGGTAATTTTGGCTAGCTCAAAGGCCTTGAAATATAGAAAAAGTTATAAAATAACGTTCCAATCAGAACGATATATTTTTTGTATTTACCAATTGTCTTAGTACTTAAATGCTTTTTTCTAATAATAATATAGCCAGAATAAGGAAAACGCCATATTTAAGTTCATTTTGATA
Source organism: Agrypnia vestita (assembly GCA_016648135.1). Classification (NCBI taxonomy): domain Eukaryota; kingdom Metazoa; phylum Arthropoda; class Insecta; order Trichoptera; family Phryganeidae; genus Agrypnia; species Agrypnia vestita. Next base: position 71,942 of record JADDOH010000658.1, on the reverse strand, counting down.
ATCTGTTAGCGTTAAATACCTACCCCCGTTCGGGCAATTTCGGCTTGTTTCGGGTCGCGCTCCCGTTATGCGTGCCTCATTAGGTCAGACTCCATACCGAACGGTTGTATTTGTTAGCTTACTTGTTTTCAACCTTCGTTAAGTTTCTACATATTATTCGTAATAAAAAGTGTTTAATTCATTCATGAAACGAATCACAATGGCATCGAATCCGTCAAGTTCAAAAGAAACCAGAGGTCGTACGAAATTACGTATTTTTGAGAATTATCCCGAAAAATTCAAAAATACTATGTTACCAACTAATGGATATATTTAACGACATTATGAGTGGGCACGTCATGAAATGAAACAGTCAAGTAGTTTAGAACCACAAGCAAAAGTCATCACTTCTCAAGTGGCTCGAACCGTTCTTGAAGTTTGGAAAAATGCAAGCATTGTCAGCCAGCTTCTATTATCATATTGCAAACAGTATAGGCTACTATAGAAAAAATTCAACAAAGAACCAAAAAGTCAATCGTATTTTGATAAAATAGAAAACTTTATAACTAAATCAACAATTCTTTTTGACATTGCTGCGTGCAAATGCAAAATTTATTATTCTTGTAAATGTGGAAAAAATAAAACCGTTCCGATTAAAGACCACCCATTTTTTGAAGACCAAAGAACCTTCAGTTGCATAGGCATTGGAAACATAGTTAAAGAAAGAGAAAATTGAGAAAGTACAAAAAATTTTGAAAAGTTGGCTGAAGTATGTGATCGTTATGGCGTATCGCACAGAGCAGGCGCTGCTATTGCTTCGGCTACACTGAGTGATATAAGGAAGGCATCAAATGTTGACAAATGACAACAAAATTGTAATAGAATAGGGTATACGAGAGTTTTGAAAGCTCGCCCCTCGCAAAAATCATTGTCGAGATATTTTGTGATACCACAAATCAATTTTGAGAGCGATCATTATTACGACATGATTTCCTGGCAGGATGAGAAACTTATACTGACTGAACTACCGCTTTTGAGCTATGTACTTATAAAATGAAGAGCTGAGGACAGTTTTCGTCGAACGAAATGTCCGAATATTCGATTTTTCCAAGTCCCTGCCACACACAGCCAGTAGAAAGAAATCTACTGACTGTGTGTGGCAGGAAATTGTGTGGATTCCTTAAATTGACGACTGTAGCTGCAGGTTTTGTCATAGGGTAAACAGTTAGAGAAGTTTTTATTGCAGCCAAGCAGAATTCCAGGAAAATTATGCCAATGTTTAATTCCAAAAAATTACTTTTGCTGTCTTTAAAAATACTCTTTTTGGAAAATTTTGTATGTTTTATAATTTTTTTTAAAAATAATTCTGCTTAAAATTTGCAGTAAATTTTTATTTTAGTATATTATCTATAAATATATTAACGAAATTAAGTAATCTGACAAAAATTATGTAGAAGAAAACAGCACTTTTATTATCTCTGAAAAATCACTAAAAACCAACATTTTCAGAATATTTGGCTCGCTAGAACCAGCCAAAAGTATACTTGAATTGCAACTTTTTTTGCATTTTTGTGTAGTTATAAATGCAATGCAACTTTTGATAACTATTAAGTTTAAAAATAAAAAACTTTTTTTTTCGCCATACAAAGTGACACACCCGACGGACAGAATTACGAGCTTCAGTAGTTACCACTTACTGATATCTGATTGAGCTGACGTCGCAGAACTTCAACTTCTTCAACTATCTTCAAGATTATTCGACGGAGATCTTCAGCAGACAGCCACGCACCCACTCTGGACAAGATCATCACATTACTTGATCTTATTTTATTTGTTCTGTATAATTGATTTTGTTAATAAACAGGCTAGGATTTCAGCAGTACCGTGTTTCACTAGTCCCATTGATATTCCATCATATCAATTTATTTAATCTACCTCTTTACCATCTTCTGTGTATAGTTTTCTGGGATATTCTGCCGTGTGTGTGTGACCTCTCTGGCCAACGTTTCGGATCCCATTGCAGGGTCCATCATCAGGGCTGATGTGATGAGTGAGTGTTGAAGTGTAGGTTAAGTATTACCTTGCAATACCGTACCGAAATTTAAAAAAAAGTTGAAATACTCTCTCCGCTTTCTCCGTGTAGATATGTGAGAGAGAGAGTATTTCAACGAGCTGAGGCTGCCCTTATAAGAGAACGAGTATACAGCACACGGTTGGAGTTGGATAAAGTCACTAGGATCCTCTACGACCTACATTTGAGCCTGAGTGGAACATTGTCTTATGACGATTGGACGAGAGTGGACAAGATGACATCGATGCAAGCATGGCGCAACAAACAACTGGTGGAGTCACGACAGAAACGCAAATTTGAATCTTTAAACCGGAATAAGAAACACGCGACGAAAGAGCTAGATTCTGCGAAGGTGGTGAAGAACCTATCGGGACATCCATTGGACAAGGCGACAATATCTGTATTGGCAAAAGGTCTAAACTTCGCCGTAGCACCAAGAGTAATCCCAGTAGACGATATTATTTGTGGCGTAGAAGCGTCTTTGCGGAAGATTCCGGTGGCCATTGCGGAGGAAATTCGACAGGACACGTGCGTTATATTAAGAAAAGCTAAACCGCCACGTCCCAATATAACCAGAGAAGAACGTGCTGCATTGAAAAGCCTTCGCACGAACGATGATATCCTGGTTCTTCCAGCAGATAAAGGGAACGCGACTGTAATTCTTAACCAAAGGGACTACACAGCGAAGATGCGTGTATTATTGGACAGCAGCACATACAAAAGGATTAAGAAGAATCCAACAAATAAAATTGACCGAAAAACTAGAGAGCTGGTTAAAGCCTCGAGCATTCCGGTCGAATTACACTACAGATTGTTTATGCAAGCGTCCAAAACACCAGCGATGTACGGACTGCCTAAGATTCACAAGGATGGAGTTCCGTTAAGACCGATTGTGAGCGCAATAGGAGCGCCGACATATAAGTTGTCGCAACACTTGGCCAGTCTCTTACAGATGCAGACCGGGAAGACATCTTCGTGGGTGAAGGACTCCGCACATTTTGTTAAAATGCTGAAAAACGTGAAGATAGAAAGTGATGATATACTAGTCAGTTTTGACGTTATATCTCTCTTCACAAATGTGCCTGTGGACGATGCTATGAGTCTTTTAAAAGAAGTCTATGAGGAAGACATGTGCGCACTTTTTCGACACTGCCTAACAAGTAGAAACTTTTCATTTCAGGGTGAACTTTTCCAACAAGTGGAAGGTGTAGCAATGGGAAACCCACTTTCCCCAGTAATTGCAAACTTCGTAATGGAGAAATTCGAAGAAACGGCTCTTGACACAGCAACTTTGATCCCCAAGGTTTGGTGGAGGTATGTTGATGACGTGTTTGCAATCTGGCCTCACGGGAAAGAAAAATTACAGGACTTTCTCGAACACCTCAACACGCTGCACAGGAAATTAAAATTCACCATGGAGATAGAAAAAGAAAATAAACTACCATTTCTGGATGTAGAAGTGAAAAGGAACACAGATGGTAGTCTCGGGCACAGGGTCTACAGGAAACCGACCCATACGAACCGCTACTTGCATGCAGATTCCCACCACCACCCAGCGCAGAAGAGAGGTCTAATTAATACCTTAGCTACGAGAGCTAAACGAATATGCCAAGAAGAACATCTGCAGGAGGAGATTCGTACACTGAGCGACGCGCTAGAAAGCAATGGATACCAAAGACGGCAGATACGGCACATCATAAGAGCCAAATCTAACAGCTCCGAGAAAAACACAGAAGCTGAGATCAAAGGGATTGCTTTCTTGCCTTATATCCATAATGTAACAGACAGGATTGCCAAAGCGCTCAAGAAACAGAATATTAAGACAGTGTTCGGCACAAACAACAAGGTTAAGGACCTCTTAAGACCAGCGAAGGATCGGGATCCCCTTGAGACCGACGGTGTTTATAGGCTCGATTGTCAAAATTGCGACAAAGTGTATGTGGGACAAACCGCACGCACGATTTCAAAGAGGGTTGATGAGCATAAAAGAGCATGCAAACTCGGTCACCCGGAAAAATCGGCATTGGCTGAGCACTTTCTAGATACGGGCCACCATTTTTCATTTGAGCCAAAAATCTTAGGAAAGCCCAAAAGTCACCATACGCGCCTGGTCAAGGAAGCAATTGAAATATACAAGCACCCGGTAAACATTAATAGGGATGACGGTCTTAAGTTAAGAACATCGTGGTATCCGGCGCTGCAGGATAAATCAAATAGACGATCCGCACAGTCCGACATCCGTTAGTAGATATATAAAAACACTACAAGAAGACACACACCTTGCTTTCGACACGGTACTGCAATCCAGTATTTAACATATATAACACAAACTTGGAGACACCCTGACTTCGGTACGGTATTGCAAGGTAATACTTAACCTACACTTCAACACTCACTCATCACATCAGCCCTGATGATGGACCCTGCAATGGGATCCGAAACGTTGGCCAGAGAGGTCACACACACACGGCAGAATATCCCAGAAAACTATACACAGAAGATTCTGAACGGCCGTGAAAACCTAAGGACAATTTTACCTCTTTACCATACTACATTTTAATGCTGAATTTATATTTTTATTTATATAATTTTATCTACTTCTTTATTCTCGTACTTAATCAATCTTTTATATTATTATTATTTATCTACATTTTTATTCTTGTTATTTAATAAATCTTTTATATTACTATTTTTTAACCACATATATTTTTAATTACTGGTTAACTTATCTTACTATTTATAATAACTGGTTATTTTATCTTACTATTTTTTCCTTTTAAGTCAATCTCTTATATTATATATTTGTTTTTGTATTATAACTCATTGTACTAAATTGCATAATTTTTATTTAATCCAGAATAATAAAAACATTAAATTGAAAAATACAACTGCCCTAAAATAGTTTTCACCTAGTGGGGCATTAATGATTAGCTAATTAAATTATTTTTTGTGATAATATTTAAATAAATAATATTATATAAATGCATTTCATAAATTTAGGTTCTCAAGGTGAAACATAAAATTAGTGTATTTTCTATAGTATTTTCTTTGAATGTAGGTCATGACAAGCTTCTTAAGCACACTTAAATAAATACTCAACAAAATAAAATACACTCGGAGCACACAGTTTTAGAACCGTGATAGAAAATCCTTGATAAAACGGGAGAGATCGCCGATAGACAAACACGGGACCTACAGAGGTGTCTTGCAGGAGTTAGTGGAAGGAAAACATTTTCCTTGAACAGACACCCAAACGGAAATTTCTCCTCTTGGGAACTATTTACGGCAGTCTTTATCGATTAAACACACTTTAATGTAAATTTCAGTTTTTTCGTAATTTGATTTTCTATTTTTTTCAGTTGTACAAAAAACTATATACAAAAAATAACATTTATGCAACACATCAAAGATAATGAACATACAAAATTCGACAAAACACATCACCAAGATTACAAGCCAACTTTAAAATCCCAAAATGCAATACAAAAAATTATCAACAAAATATCATATACTCAGGCATAACATTTTTTAACAATCTTCCAATCGCCATAAAAAATATACAAAATACAAAATAATTGAAAAAAATTAAAAGAACATCATAATAAACACAACTAGACACCATTGCCCTCAAAATCAAAAACATTTCACTCCAAGACTTCATCCCATATATTATGACGTGACGAATCCGGGTGTTCAATTTGTGCCCCACTCGCTATATGAAACCAGCCTCTCGGTCATTTTAGTCTATGGCGCGTCAAATGCTTTCTATCTATGTAGAGAGAAGTTGTCTATTCGCTTCTCGACCGGCGGCAAATTGTCATTCTCCATTTTTCACGCGTGCGAAAGCCACTCACTGGAAAAATGTAAGGTGTACTCTTCTGGGCCCCGTTAAGGGTAAATATTCAAACATATTCTGTTACTATAGAAATATGATTAACGTCATTAGCTGTGAATTGTTTTTAATTAGTGTTTTTTTGTTATAAAGGGCTCGCACTGACCGCGGCCAACGTGTTCCGTGCCCGAATATGTGACAACAATATAGCGGGTTCATAGCTTCCTGCATTTTAATTCAAATTCATCGGAGGATTACCCGAGATTTATAATATGGAGAAAATAATTGATGTCCAGAACTGACCAGACAGAACAGGATGCGCTTTGGGAGCACACATAACGTATATAAAATTTCACTGGATTCAAGTAACAATTTTTCAAGTTGTCTTATTCAAGAATTATCAGAACCTACAATACCTGCATACAGAACCTGCAATAGAACTTTCTTTCAATTTTATGATGATATTGGAGCAGTCTTATAGGATGTTCTCTTGTCCTTATTTTTAATTGTCAGTTAAATTGTATTTATCCCTTGAATTTTGCTGATCAAGGTGCACTAGATATCATTAAATTTGGTTTGTTAAATATACCATGCTGGGCCTAAAATGACACCCTTATATTATTTTTGTATGAAAACCTTAGTTTCACAAAATTTATCTTTCATGTAATTGAACTAATTTTGAAGTAATCGTAGTGCAATTTGCGTAATCTAGTATAACTTTACTTATATTATATGAATTTTGTTAAACCTGTGAGAAGGTGAATTCTTTTTTATTTAAATGAATAAATTTTATTTTATTGTCAACTGACATTTCGATTTTTCTTACAATATACCTCTTCCACAAAGCAATGTGTATCATGTGTAGTATTCTAGCTATATAAAGTACAATTTTGGATTTTATTTAATCAACGAACCCATATTCTCACTGCTATACCGTCTGGCTATCGGAGCTTGATGTGCATGTAAATTCGAGGAGCATTTTTTAGTAAACGAAATGGCTTGTCGGCAAGGCCTCGTCATAATATATATAATGTAAAATAATTATATGTAAGCAAAGTACCTCGTCCGAGCACAAGAGTAATGTTCTTAAATGGAGAGTTATTCCTACTATGTTTAACACAATGATATAATAATAATAATAATAATAATAAAATGTTTATTTTTTAATATAATAACATACAAAAAGTGTGTTAATCGTATTTTATTTCGAAATTGTAATTACATAATCATAATAAATATAATAATGTATACCTACTATTGTGTGAATGCGTAATATTGGTAGAATTGGGTAAGTAATGTTGGTATTGCACACGATCTAAGAGTAGAGGTACGATTAATGACAGTTTCTTTGATATGAAATGAGTTTTCCGTATTCTCTTAAAAATTTATTATTTACTTACTTAAAAGCTATTTTATTATTTAAAAACTGTCTATTTAACATATTATGATATGATTTCATAACACAATAAATAATTTTAATCTGTCATATCATATCATCGTCATAAACATTTGTCTTATATTTTCTGCATTAACTCAACATGAAATGATTACGTCACTGGCTCAGCGAAATTTAAAAAATAAATTGTATTGTATTTAACATGTGTTCGACCATGCTATATGTGTATGGTTACCAAACAGTCAGATTAATGGACGGATCCAGCACACTGATGAGAATGTAATACTTTTTACGTATTTCTTCATTACTCGCTTAAATACATCGCAATTATTATTTTGAAGTTTTTGTCTGCAGTTGAGGCAATTCTTAATTAATTTATTACGTGTTACGTGTTTTTAATTCGTCTTAACTTTTGATGTTTGTATTTACTTGTATGTATACCTCCTAGCTTTTTGTTTGTTCTACCATTACAGTATTCTGCTGACTTTTTAAAATATTTTTCAAAAAATACCTGGCTTCGCATGTAGATATTTAAGTAGGTTTTGTGATAAGAGACGGTTTGCAGGTCAATTGTAAAAGATAATTAATGGGCAGAGGATATTATTAAAAGTTATCATATTTTTTAATCATTATTTCAATGTTGCACTAACAAATATAAATTGATTTTTTTTACGCTCGTCTATATTTACAGATCCTGTAGTATTTCCAATGAATTTTATAAAGTAATTGAATGATTTTGAAATATTTTGGTATTACGTTCAAAACTTGTATTGAACATCGAATGTTCAAAATTTTGAATTGAACAAAACATGGTTCATTTAAATATAAATAATTTAAACATTCTTGTACCTATTTAATTTTACATATTACATGAATTATCACAGTAACCAGATCTATAAAGAAAAAACAACAATCAACGTAAACACATGGAGTGATGTAACGTAGATGAGAATTTTTTACACTAGAAATCCTTAGAGCCTATCTTTAAGAACCAAAAATATCAGTTGTGCCAAAAATTTATTATTCGTTTCCATTTTCAATTGTGGGGGTTCTTTAATTGACTAGCGGCAATAAAGTATGCCAAATTTATTATAAATATTAAAATGTACAATAATGAAATATAGTGATAATCTAGATAGGTATACGTCACTATATGGCTGAGAAAAGAGGAGGTCTACATGTAACAAAACCAGTTCTTTGTTATAATAGATCATTTTTTTAATAAATAGATTTTTTTAGTATTCTTGAAGACTAAAGAGAATGATGAAATGCTTTATGAGTACTTACGTAGAAAATAATGATTTACATTAGAAATGCTCGACCGGTATCGCTTTTTAAATGAACCATGTTTATCGGTCTGCGATTCAATTTTGCGCAGACAATTTAATATCGATTGACATTTTTTACTGATATTAACGATAGTATTTTCTACAATGTAGTAAACGTATTTTTAACTGCTCCCAGTTAAAATCCCAAAAAAATTACATACTTAATTTATAAATAAATTGCATATCAGTCATGAGCGGAGGAGATCAACAGGAATTAGAATAACATGACATTTATTCAAAAATTTTGCCGTGTAATAATATTTCACATGTAACTTAATGAGCGTCCACAAAAAAAATAATTAATCAACTCTTAAAAAAAACACTCAATTTTCCTAATAATCCCTTAAATGATTTTTATATTTTAGTTTCTGTTCAAATATAATAATTATATTTATTAATCATTTAAACTTATCACCAGTACGCTATCGCCATTAAAGTAAACTAGTCTGTTATCCTAAACGGAACGTACCTACTTTAGGATTACTGCAGTAACAACCCCTCTGACAAGTGTCGATAAAATATGTATTTATTTATTTAAAAATATAGATTGTATTATTTGGATAAATTTACTTATATTATTTGATTAATTACACCTACATGTTTCGGAAATATATATACATAACACCCTGACGACCGAAAGGTATTTCCGAATCATGTAGGTAATCAAATAATATAAATTTATTTATTTGTTTTTCATCACTACACCGAATCTCTCATACCATAAATAATTTATTTTTTCAGATCCTTTTTCATAAGACAACATAAAGTATTTCTTCTTCAATTTATTAAAAATATTTTATTAAAATTGTAACAAAAATAATTGGTTTAACGGCCCAACTGAAAAATCTTAATTATTCTTAAATTAATTTTTTGTACAAATTTATTCAAAATTATCTTGCCGAAACCCTAAGAGTTTATCTTTGTGAATATTTAAATAGCTTTCTGATGTAAATAATAAATCTGCAAACTTTAAAAATCATTAAACATCCCAAATTTATTCACACCCGAGGCTGTAGACATTTTGTAAGCAAAAAACATTGTTACCAAATTTCATCGGAAGACTTTTAAAAATCTTTTCAGCATATTTTAGGAGCGCCATCAATTCAGTTTTTAATTTAAGCGAGAATTCTGTCAAATATTTCTTACACATCCTTCAATTTTCTTTCGCATGCTTGTTGGGTATGATTTTCTGTAGATGTTATAATACCATTCTTTCAACTTTGTTTTAAAGGTGATATGCGATTGCTCCCGATTTATTGCGCCATCCACGTTCGCTTTTATTAGTTAAACTAGCTGTTCATACCCGGCGTTGCACAGGTTAAAGATTAAGTTTAAAATAAATTTGTGAGGGTAAACAAAAGTTAGATTCAAACTATATAGATTTGCATCGAAAATATATCAGGGGGAGAGGATAGAGTAAAAGAATAGGGGGGGTCGCATATGTTACCCGCCGAGTCCTTAAGAATAAGTTTCATAATTTTGAGTCCGATCGGTCAAGTGGTACAGATTTGCATCTAAAATATGTCAGGGGGAGGGGAAGAGGTATGAAAATAAGGGGGAAATGTTCCCCATAATACCCGCTGAGTCCTAAAGAATAAGTTTCCAAATTTTGAGTACAATCGGTCAAACGATACAGATTTCCATCGAAAATATGTCAGGGGGAGGGAAAGGAGTATGAGAACAGAGGGGAAATGTTGCGTGTGTTACCCGCCGAGTTTTAAAGCATAAGTATGCAAATTTAGATTCGAATCGGACAAACGGTGTGGATTTGTATAGAGAACAGACAGACAGACAGATAGACATTGAGTTTTCTAAGTATAGATTTATCCCATAGGGCTGAATATTATTCCATTTTTATTCATTCTGGCACACCTCAGTTTTACTTTATTGTGTCCTTTTTCTAATATTTCAAGGTAACTACATTCTTTCGGTATGAAATTACTATTTCTATAATTTTAAATAAAATTGGGTTAGTTCTTGATACGCTTCCCTCTTGTTTCATCTCGTGTGAATATTGTTATAATATTTTCATAATTTTGTATTGTGTATTAAAGATATCACATAAAAAAAGGATTAAAATATCATTTTAGTAAGAAATATTATAGTTCTTTGAAAAGTTATTTTAATGCCGTCACATTGTACAGTTTTATATATTTTTTGTACGTTAAAGGCATACAGGACTCCAGAAAAATTATTGTGTCAATATAGCACATGTTTTTGGTATCTAATGCATTGTCATAATCGTAAAACAACACGCATGTGATTTTTATCAAGTTTTCAGGAGAGCAGTTTGAAGTTTAATTTACATAAAGATACTTTATGTCCTTTGAATTGTAATTGTCCTTTAAAATTTGTATATTTTCCTTTGAAACTTGGGTTAGTTATTTAAAATGAACTACGTTTGAAAACGACTTTAAAAAGTTTTTACACATGCTGCATTGTTCTACTATCGCAAATCAGAACCGTCGTATACCAACATCGTATAACGACGGTTAACTTGATGAGCAAAAATACACTTTTTATGTACCATTAGATGGCATCTTTTTTAAACTTTTTAACGGTCCAAAAAAGTCAATATCGAATTTTTTGCACATCCGTCATTGTTCTACGATCATGACGTCATTCTGCCTTACTCAACTTTATATTTCCATCTCGAGATGCCACGCATCACAAATGAAGGATTGACAATCGGACAGGATCGCAACCTTTTTTATATTTCCAATTCCAAACCCAAGTATCTTATCACCGAAGTATCTTAATTTTGATGCCTAGACCCAATTATAAGTTACTAAATGCGTCGTTTTTGATTTCTGAACTTATCAATTATTAAATCCCAAGTAAGTAAGTACCTACTACACGAAGTATAATCCATGTGTCAAATAATATGAGCTTTGAGCAGGGACATTCAGTTGGAATATTGAAGCGTGACTTTTACGTAAGCATATTAATTCAATTCACTTCAATTCAATTCAATCTTATTTTTGTAAATAACATTTACATAACAAAAGTACATTCAAGGCGTAAATTTTATAAAAGAAGGGTATAAGACATATTATATATTCATATCAAATGTGTAGGAGAATCCTGCTTCGGAAAACTCTCTCAGAGATATGGAACAGATCAATGTCCAAAACTCTTCCAACAGGCATAACCATCGGCAGGTTTGTCCTGTATATTGAAATGTGAAACAATCTATGCTGACGATGTCTAAGGTAATTATCAGGAACATACAAACCAATGCTCTGCATAATTTCAGTATTATCGATCATACCGCGCAACAATGTGTTATCAAATACACATTCCTTCTAGTCTCTAAACTATTGTAAGCCAAGCATACCCTGGAGAAACTCGGTTGGGTAAAGCCAAGGGTAACGCCCATACTCTCTCATGTAGAGATATCTCAGAAACTTATTTTGGACTTTCTCCACCATAAGAAAGTACTTGCTCTTATGTGGCCCCCAGATCATCGAGCTACTTTCGAATCTACTTCGCACCAAGAAGTTGTAAAGAGTTCTCAGTTAAGGATCTATCACAAATATTGTAATATTATTTATATTTATTCTGTCAGATAAATATTGCATTTCCATTTTTTTCCAAAATATACTTACTTACCATCACGCAGTTTCCCCGTGAGGGTAGGCAGAGAGGATAGTGTGTCATACTCTTCTGTCCTGAAATACAACTCTCGCCTCATCCGCATTCAAACATCTTCGCATGCAAGCTCGACAGTTGTTGAGGCTTCTAACAGGACCATCTTCCAATATCTGGGTAATCTGATCATTCCACGTCTTCCGCGGTCGCCTCCTCTCTCTGGCGCCGTCAACACTTGGATTATATATCTTTCTTAACATTTTTTCCTCATTCATTCGCTCAATATTCCCAAACTGCCTGAGCGACCCTGTTTTAATTCTATGAATTATGCTATTCAGATTTAAATTCATTGCTAATATCTTCATTCTTTATTTTATCATAAATGGTTTTGCCTCACATACGTCTAAGGGATCTCATCTTCATTGCATTCAGTCTACTTTCGTTCCAAAATATAGGTTTATGTAATAGTCATGCTTCAATGTTCTAACTGCACATGCCTGCCTTCGAGTGTATTGTCGCATTACCAAATATTTTTCTCAATCATAATCATTTTCATTACCTTCGATTACCTCATAAACTGCGATAATGTAAGTATTTAAACACGTACCTATTATAAATTTATGGAAATAGTGAAAAGGGTACGAACACCCAGTACTAAGAGAAGACTCTTCGTAGAACGATATATTTGGCTATATGCAATGGCTTTGGTTACCTTTAGCTATAAAATATCTGGAGTTCACGGTAATCTGGGAGGGCTTTTCCATACAAATCATCGGCTTACTGTGAAGTAAATGACCAGAAACCACACCTACCCATCTCAGCTCTAAACTAAGGCCCCATATAGGTTAAGTAATGCAAGCGAGAAGACTTTTATTCTCACATTATATGGTCGATGTCTGAAAATGTGCCGGCTCGAATTCAAAAACATAATATAATAATAAAAATAAACCAATATAATGTTTCATTAGGGCACAAAAATTTGCTAAGGTTGCGTAGCAGTAGCAGATAAGAATTTAGTGCTCTGTATTCCCATCGTGACAAATTATATAACCATTTCACATTGACATAGGTACAAGTTTAAGCATTAATAATTATATTAATCTCCTTTAATTTTTATGAATAAACCAGGCGTAATAAAATCCTAATTTGATTTATATCTAATAGATTTTACTTTCAGTAGCCAGCTATCCATATTCGTGAATTATCTACCCATTAAAACCAAATTTATTTATCAATTAGAAAGACATATAGAAAAATTAAATCCACGAAAAAATGTTTGGCAGCTACCGGGATTCGAACCACGGATTTCCTCCTATCCGAAGCAGACGCGTTATCCAATTACACTATAGCGACCTCTTACATTTCCATGAATATATCGACCTTATCTGTAAGTCTCATTTATTAATTGATTAACGCGCACTATCCATTTTTTGAGCAATCCACTTTTTCTGGTACGGTAGGCACAAATTGCTTTGTGTAACTGCCGCTAGGGGACGCCAGTTTTAATTAATTAATATTTTTGGACACATTTGATACAACACACATATATTATATTCAAGAACACATTATTATTGTGTATAAGCCATATAATATACAATCAGATATATTTAAGTGCTCAGTTGGCACGATAATCCACAAACATCTTGACCCTACGAATACGTTTTGCTGTAAACGAATCTTATTTATTCAATTTATCTTAACATATATGTACCTACAAGTTATGTTTGACTTTTCAAGAGCAGACATAATCTAAATTCATCTACCAAAAAAATTCTAGACAAGTACCTAGTGATTTTGTATGAAATTACGGGAAAATATTATTTGTTTAATTTGATAAAGTATGAGATTTAAAAAATATATTCTCAATTATATCGTTTACATCAATTTTGTATCGTAAATATATTTGATTTTTTTGACGTTTTATGATTATTATCAAAAATTTTATGTAAAATTTTCGAAGGAAGCTCTTGGTGGTGAGACATTATAATTAAATAAATAAAAATAACTTAGTTAAACACCACTTTATTTATTGTCAAATTCAACCAGGTTTCGCTACGACCGTAGCTCCTTCAGGGACCGTAGATTCTTCATTTAAGATTCTCCCTGAAAAAGCTACGGTCGTAGCGAAACCTGGTTGGATTTGACAATAAATATAAGTGGTGGTTAACTAAGTTACTTTTAATATTTAAGAAAATGAGAGTAAACACAACGCTGTTTTATTGCACTATATTTATTTTGAATTGTTAGAACGTTTTGGGGATTTCTCCCATTGTCAATAACAACACGTTTACAACTAAATGAAAAATAATTCGAGACAGAATTTATAGGGATTGAGTGGGTGTAATGGTGGTGGGGGTCGGGGGCGGGGTTAGAATGGATAGGAGTGGAGAGGTTATGGGTGGTATCTGGATGTTAATTATATTTCTATTATTTATTTTATTATTATTTATTTCTAAAATGTCCAAGATATCCATTCTTCTCTCTTTACTGCACCCATATAATAATTTCGAATCAAACTTATGTCCCTCCATTCTGGCATGCTCTGCCATTTCTGAATTTAAACTAAAGTTTTTTACGGCTCTTTTATGCTCTTCTAGTCTTTCCTTTATTTTTTTCCCACTTTGTCTGATGTAAAGTTATTTTTATTTATTTATAAACTTAATGATTAGATTACTAATAATTTATATATAGGGTGCAGATAGCAATATAATGTCAAGTATATTATATATTCGTTCTAACTTATTAATTACCTACATGTATTAGGTATTAATTCTCATCGATTTATGTACCCTTGCGGCAAAAATGAGGTACCTGAGGGCTGTTATATTGTAAGACAAAGTGAGAACCTCCACAATTCGAGATAACGTGTGTGCCTAATCATATTATTTTTTATAACGATTCAACAGGCCAAGAGGCCCAATTACAGAAGCGAAACATATAACAAAATACCCAGGCTTGAGTAAGTCACGTAGATTAATAAATTGTGACCTCGCCAGCATCTGACAGAAGTCAGCATCGTACTAACTGTTTTTTCATATAGACAACGCTTTCGATCCAGCTTGGATATGTAATCAGAATACCAATGGAAAGATAAGCTTAAAGGATTTTTAAGATGATTGAGATGGCGTTCTGCTACTGCTTTAGATAAGCTTGAAAAAAAGAGATGCACAACCACCGTGAACAAGTTTGTTTTACAACGGGCTGCATTCACCAAAACAAAGAATACAAGAATACTGGAGGTACCTTGTTGAGACGATAAGCCACCGATCCTGTCAAGAAAGATGTGTCAGATGACGAAGAAAGCAATTATATAATAGAGAAAGCCAAACAAAATAACGTTTTAATGAGTAATGATGTATTTTTTGAAACGGTATGCGATAATATATTATCAATCAATCAATTAATAGAATTTTAAACTATTGTGCATGATAAAATAATACTATGTAAGTTGTGAAATATCTAAAAATATCGCTATTTATCATTTCTTTATACACCTACATAATTTAAAAACTATAAATCGAAATTATATATTTGTTATTAAAAATAATATTATAAAAAGTATTTAAAATAAATTACCGATGGAAACCGAGTAGCTTGTTGGTCTTGTGGTTAGGACACTCGCCTCGTGATCCAATGGTCGCGGGTTCGAATCTCAGCCCAGACTAGGAAGTTAGTCCTATTTTCATAGCACAAGCGTTTAGCTTAGTTTGAAAATAGTAAGAATATTGATGTGACACGTATTCCGTGTTCGCATCTCTATTTATTTTAAGAAAAAAAAAAAAAAAAATAATAAAAGTCTTTCATTTTGTGTGTAATATATCTGTGGACCTTATCCACCTCACAAATAGCTATCTAGGTTATTTAAAAGCATGTTGAGTGACTTCATTTAAGATTTTTTTAAATAACGTTTCCTGATAAAATATAGATGCTTACTAGAGGTAAAATACGCCTTATAACATCAAATTATTATAAATTGGGGATTTAAAATTGAAAGGCGAGAGATCATCTTTAGAAGAGTACTAAGCCAGCTTAATATTTTTGCAGCAAGTCTCCGGCCATCGGATGAATCAGAAAGGGGGATTACCGAAGTCTTATCATCGCTAAATTATTGGAAGATAAAATTAAGCTGATTTATAGAAGGAGATTAGTCAGCGTTCGGGTTATTTAAGGTCGTTCTGGTCCCATAAATGTGGCTGGCGAAAGAGCAGACATAAATTACCAGTGAAATTGCATTACAAAAAAATACAGATACAGTGGAACAGAATCAGATTTAAAAATCTATGATTTGAAGTAAAAATAACTTTATGCTGCTACCAATCAATATATATATATATATAAAGAAACCCGTGTTTCCCTATCCGCCAAGTTTTTTCCACAACCAGCCATAACCATCCACCGGTGGTTATGGTGTTGGATAGCCCTTGGTGTCACATCGAAAATATGCGAGTTTGGTGGGGGTGGCTGTGCGTGGGTGGGAGTGGGTGACGAAAATGTGCTTTCTAGCACATTGTTTTGTTATGGGAAGGCCGCAAATGCTTCACATTGTTTCAAAATAGGCGCGCTTACTGTGTCGGTGAGTCTAGAAGGCTCCGGAAAACCTGCTCTAGAAAGTTCTGGAAGGAGAAGGTTCTAGAAAATTCCCGAAAGTTCTATAAGGTTCTAAACTGAGTGGCGGAATATATCGGTGTGTCTAGAAGGTTCCCGTACATTCAATAAATTTCTTGAAAGTTCTGGAAGGAGAATGTTCTAGAAGGTTCGCGAAAGTTCTATGACGATCCAAATAGTGTACCAAAAATCTACGCGTACGAAGCCGCGCGGACACAGCTAGTATATTATACTACTAGCGGCCCGCCCCGGCTTCGCACGGGTATTTAACAAAAATTTCAAAAATTATATATTTTAACACACACATACGCCCTTCCTTTTGCGTCGGGGGTTACTAAAAAAAAGTTTATTATAAATAAAGTTTGGATATTACTATTTTAATGATTTTTTAATTTTTTTTTTCTTGTTATTTTTAATATTTGATAATTATTTTTTATTTCTAATGTTTGTAAAAAGATCATATCTACAAAACATAAGCCATTAAATTTATTAGGTCAGAGCTTCCCTGTAAACGATATTTGATGTTGTTTTATTTTGTGGCAGCAAAATAAATTATTTTTTAGGAGCTCCAACCCGCGATAGGCCAACATATAGTTGGCCGTGAGTTAACATTATTTTCGTTGGTCGATCCCTACTAATTCGAAGGTTTGGCCTTGGGACTTCTTAATAGTTAAGACGAAATATGTTTTTACCAGAAATTGAATCCGTTTAAATAGGATTGGCTAGTTGAGCATTGAGTATTAGCTGTATGAGCTAGTTGACCAGCTGCTGGACCAATGATAATGGTCGCTACAATTAAATTATCTTTCAGTTCCTTAATAAGCAGCCGCGTTCCATTGCACATGCTCGGGGCCTTAAATTTCTCAAAAGTATGATTGGAATTCCGATTTTTAACGTTAGTTCATGTGGTGGCAGTCCAGAAGGGTTTAGTGAATTTAAAAATTCCTGTGGATAATGGACTGCGTCTTCGATATTTAAGAGAGTTACAGCAATTCCTGATGAAGAAACTGCTATCGCTATCTTTCCTGATTGTCTTATCTAAGAAAGTATCAAATTTGCAAATAACGTCTGTCCAGTGCCACCTGGTGCATCCAAAAAATTAATTTATTTTGTTATTATTCACGCTATCGATGTCTCAAAAGCATGTCTTTGATCTGGGACTAATTTTGGCAGGTTTTCGACAAAAACGGTCAAATCATTTGTATTATAGTGATGTGCCATTGTATCTGTAGCATTGTTTTCTGTACGAACTGTAGAAGTTAATCCAAAATTCCTTAGGCTTTTATCATTTAATTGCAATAGTTTATTTTCTATTTGTATCAAAACTTCGTTATAAATGTTCTCACTGTATGTATGGTAAGGCGAAATCTTGATTTTTCTGCCTGAATCTGTGCCTAATATCTTCACATAAATCGTCTTTCAAATTATCCCATAATTTCAATGGTTCTGATGGCTGACAAAATAAAAGTATGACTACAAATAACTCTCTCTGTTATACTGGACATTGCGAAAGCGTTGCTTCTCTCAGAGTATTTTCCCAATGGTCATCGTTTTGTAGCTCTGTCACGGCAAGCTGCTTGATAGGTCTCTTTGAGAACTCTATTTTTAAGTACTCGAATGAGGTTGGACCGCGTACGCGATGTAGTAACATCCTAAGATAAAAACACTCTGATTGAGAAGGTTGTACACCGTAGACTCTTCCTAAAGCGCCATCTTTTTTTATGCCTGTGGCCTTGTTTGTACCGGCGGCGGCGTTGCTATTGCATATTTTAACATGTAGTTATTGTAACATAAATGTAATAGTTAGATTTATGGTGTAATGGACTTTTTTGTAGATATTAATGTCTTCTATAAAACTATAGTACATCACTTTACCCTATTTTCAATAATTTTCGCAACGCACGCGATATAAGTTTTTTTATTGGTATTTTTTCAGACGTTGGGTTACATTACGGATACCTAACTTTTTTGAAAATATTCTGTAACCTTTGTTCATCAGAGATAATGTAGAATTATAAACGTGAAAGAATTTATCTAATCGGTTCGATAGTTTCGGAGCCTATTCAATGCAAACAAACAATCAAATCTTTCCTCTTTATAATATTAGTATAGCTATGAAATATTTAACATTTAAAGACGTCTCTACAAAAAGGTTGTGTATAGTACACGAGGTCACAAAGTGATTTTATTATTTTAAAATAGTCTATATAACAGTTTGCACTGTGTGCGATATTTTATTATGATTTTTATGAAACTCGACCTCAAAAGTTGACAAACGTAGAAAGAGAATCTATATTCATCTGGTAGTAACAAATATGACTATGCTAATAGTTCGACGATGTCATCGGGTTTGCTTAGCAACACGAATATAAAAAGAAATTAAAGTTCATAATTAGCAAGTTAAAATAAGAAAATATATAAAAATTAAAATTCCAGCTATTTATTTCTCTCTCCGATAAAATTTTGTTTTGCATATAGACCCTTTTTATAATGATGTCATCGTTCATAAAATTGTTAACCCTTTTTAATTCTGAAAATTCTAGGGTTTGTTCACATAGATTCAAGAGGCAGGCCACTTTCTCTAATTATTATAATGTACATAAATACGAGTATATCTACCAACATTTTAAACTCTTCATAAATTATGCTTATTTTGGCAAATTTCTTTAAGTATTTATATTTTATAAAACTGTTCGTAGATTCAATTAATAACCACCTTCCACATATTTTTGTTACACAACCACCTATCATACGTCTGTGGGACTCCCGAATAAAATAATTCACAATGGTAAAATTTAGTTAAGAAAGGTTTTATTATTAATATTTAAAGCATTAACTTTGTGGTTAGACATTATAAAGAATGTTAGTAAACTTAGTAAAAACCACTACCAGATTTACGGTCTACCGGTTTCGAGACGTATCCGTCTCTTCGTCAGGACCAAAGGACAAAGAGACGGGTACGTCTCAAAACCAGTAGACCGTAAATCTGGTAGTGGTTTTTACTAAGTTTACGAACATTCTGTTAAGAAAGGTTTTAAATTAAAATCTTATTGAGGAACATATTAAACCCTTAATTAGAAAAAAAAGGCACATGAAAATCAATATTTTTTTCTTTTAATCATATATAATTGTCAATACCTCTTATTTCAGGCTTATTAACTAATATATTTGGAATATGAGATTCACAAAAGTTATCACGTAGAATAGGAACTTTTTACTACTTTTTTAAATGTTAAATAATTAACAAACGTAGAAAAAAATAAAAAAATTCCATAAAATCACAAATTATTTAAACTTGCACGCTCTAAATTCATAGTTTTTCACGTCAGCGAAAACAGAGCTTTTTTGTGCATTTAAGGCAAATTGGTGCTTTACATTCGAAACACATGTATTTGTGTTTCTTTGTGTATTTGCAAGTTCAACCTTTCTTCAGCACTGTTGCTACATGGAACTGCTGATGGAGTGGTCAAATTTCTGTGGAGGATACGTTGAATTTCAAATTATTGCCATTTCATGCGTTGCAATTTCACATTGCATTCGTCATTAAAAAAATGCTGAACATGACAAATAATGAAGCTCACTCTGATACGCTGGTTTTTTATCTTCTCTTCCCTACACTATATTATGCTTCAAAGTTCTTGATCGTAAAAACGATGGGGCAGATGACCAAGCGCGGATCCAGGGGGGGGTCATGGGGGTCATGACCCCCCCCTAGGCTGGGTCCAGGACCTAGGTGGACCACTAATTAAAATACTCATACTCACATTCAGTCACTTACTAACTTTTTTATTTTTCAGGTACTACTGTATCTTTAAGCAGAATACTGCAATCGAACTTGATTGATTTAAAAAAAGCTGCGGACGTTGTTAATGATACTATAAGTGTTCTACAAAATAAAAGAGAAAATGCGGACGTAATTTAACGACAGCTTTTTGAAGAGGCTAAAGAAGTAGCTGAGCAGCTAGATGTAGAAATTAAATGTCCCAGAATTGTGTCAAGACAAATACATAGGGCCAATAACCAACCTGCTCAATCTGCTCAAGAGTATTTCCGCAGAGCCATATACATTAGGCTGTCCCGATAAATTTTATTTTGGCTTATCTTAACACAAGACCTCTTAAAACTTGCATAATTGAGCGTAAATTACCAAAATAATTTTAAAAATAAAATAAAACTACATAAAAAAAAATATTTACTTTTTATTCTATTTAGGTGTAAATCATACATGACGTTTCGAATTGCATGCAACAACACGTTACCAGCGACTTCGAATTTGTTAGGTTTCAACCTGCAAATACCCTCAAGTTTGAACTTGTTTTGAGGACTTTCTTGACTTGACTCGCGAGTGTTTTCTTAGTGGCCAAAATAATTTTTATGCCATAAAAGTACCATGGCGATTGTTACAGTAGTAAAAGCGGATTTTGTGATTTTTAAATAAGAAGTTCGAGGCGTAGTCAGACTACTTATGCTATTTTCGGACCATACAAAGAACTTGACAATCAGCAGCTACCAACTATAAGGGACGTCATTTAATTTATTTTATTTGTCAAGAACGACCTCAAATTCACGTATAATTGAAAAGATCCATCCAAATCAGATATATATGTGATTGTTTCCGAAGAGATCAAAAATATTTGGACCAAAACTTCGATTCCAGTTGCAACTAAGGAACGAGTTATTTAATTAGTGAAATCCAATTTCGAAAAATATCTCAATTTGAAAAGATACCCCAAAAACAAACGAAATGATAGTTTTGAAAATAAACTGAAATGTTTTTTAGTCATCTGAGAAACTTTTTGACATTTCCACTTGTAAATGCACTTCATTTGAATCTTGTTCGTGTCTAAAACCTAAGAAAGTTTAAGTTAAAGAAGTTTTAGAAGACCACAACTCAATTTTAGCAGAGCCTGGATAAATTTATTTGGGACACACAATACCGAAAGACGTGGCACTGCAAAGGGAATTCTTACTTCGATCACAACTTTAGTAGAGGGTCGAGGTTGGAATTAAGATGACGTGATTTGCGTTGAATGTGACGGAACTGCAACTAACACCGATTGAAAGGGTGGCGTGATTCAATATTTAGAGGAATATTTGCAGAGACCGTTACAATGGTGTGTTTGTATGCTTCATGTCAATGAGTTACCCCTTCGTCATTTATTCTTGACCTTAGATGGTTGCACTTCGGGTCCTAGAGAATATAACAGACGCCTCACAAAGTGTAACTGACGTTACTTCTAGAGATGGCTTTATTAGAACCAGGATGCAATCTCGAGCAGAAATGCCAAATTTTGACACAAAAATAAGTGAAAAATTTTAGTTTTTGTCATTGATTATAATCTATAATTTGTTTATTTTATTTTCTTGTGCTTTTTTTCATTAATTTCAATACTAAAATACCTTTTAAACATGTTTTTTTTTTAATATTTTAGGCAAACGGTTTAACTCTATAAAAACGTAAAATTTACAAAACTTCAAAGCTCGGTAGAGCCCTCAAGATGACAAATAATTCTATTTTTTGTTACCTTTTTCGCAATTTGTGTAAAATTATGCAAATTTTGATACCTCTTGTGATTTTGTAGCTGAAAATTTTTTTTCTCATACATGGACGGGACACCCTGATAATATACATTCCTCTTCTGGATTCAATAATAAGTGACCTACAGCATCGTCTGTCTCTTGAAATACTTAATTTGTTTCAACTAAGCGTTTTCATGCCAAAAAGCGAATACAGTAGGTAATCAAGACATTGAAACTGTGAAACAACTAGCAACCGATTATACATTGTTACTAGATAATACTTAAGTTTCTGTCGTTGTAAACGAATATCGTCTGTGGATGGTGAAGTGGCAGCGGAGTCAGGACATACCGCAGTCGATTTCCGACCTTATTTTAAATTGCGATATTGAGATGTATCCTAATATAAGAAGATTTTTATGTATTATGGCTACACTACCTGTTAGTGTAGCGATAGCGGAAAGATCTTTCTCTACGTTGCGAAGAATCAAAACGTGGCTAAGAGCATCAATGGTTGAAGAACGTCTAACCGGACTGCCACTTCCCCACGTCCATAAAAACGTACCCATTGTAGTAGATGAAGTGATAACGCGTTTCGGGAGAAGACGTAAAAGAAAAATTGATTTTGTTATTTAAATATAGGTAGGTATTTTTAAGTACAGTAGGTAGTTACATTTATTAATAAAATACCTACGTTTTACTTGTAAGTATCTATTATTATCAAAATTAAATTATAACTTCTTGTGACTTCACTACGTGAACTATGACTGAACTACTGATGAACTACTGACTATGTGACCCCCCCCTGGCGCCAAAGCTGGATCCGCCCTTGCAGATGACCAACGAAAGTGATTCCTTTCAAAATAATTCTTCTTCCACGGTCTCCATCGAATTTCAGATCATCATATTCAGATGAAAACTCTTCGTTTCCACGTAAAATTGAAGAAAAATGATTTTGGGATGGAGAATTTTTATCACCTAGTACAGTTGGCTCCTCGTATTCGGAATCAGACGCACAACTTTTCCCAATACATGACCTAACCCAACATGATCTTGACAGATCTTGTTCCAAACACGGCTCGATATTTATATATACTAAGAGCCGAAGAGTTAAACGAAAACCATTAAAAAACACAATAAAAAAAATTACGTAACCACCTATCATAGGTCTTTCAGACTCGCTGTGATAGTTTTTTACTCATCTGAAGCAAACTCGACGAGTGCTTGCGCAACACTTAGGGGCGCGGGAAAAAGGTACAGGAACTAACAAGTTAGTACAAAACTTGGGCGCAAAAATATTCACGATTATTAATTCGACGGGGTCTGTGAGACGTATGATAGGTTGTAAAGGATTAAATATAGCCTTGTAAGAAAATTTAAATTTATTATAATATATAAGTTCAAAATAAAGTTTTAATTATCAGAAACATTGAATAATAATATTCACCTGTGAAGAAAATATTGAGAAAGATTAGAGTTAAGATATATGTATTGCTAATTTGATGTGGTGATCTTGATAGCCTGGCTGATGATGGATGATGGAAGAAACATAGCTCTCACTCACGGAACCCTCATATTGCATAAGTAACCTAAACTTTGATGCATTTTAATTAAATTTCAAGAATTGAACTGTTTTCATGAATTTAAAGAATCATTCGATTAAATAATTGATTTCTGAAGGACTGATAAGAAAAATTTAATTTTGAATTTAATATACTAACCACAAAATTATGTAAAGTGTCCACTGCAATAATGATGAAAGTCCAAAATTTCCAAAAGTCTAAATAAATACGTCATTCAGACACTTAATAAAGGCAATTAGTAATATCGTTTACAAACCCAGCAATATCGCTTACAGACACAGGATGTGTACGTTTTTAAATCTTTAAATCTGAGTTTTCTTTCACCGTTTATATAATTAAAAAACAATTATCTCAAAACAAAGCAAAAGCGACATTCATCATTATTGCAGTGGACCCTTCATATTTAAAACGTTACACTCTAATAACGTAGCTGGCACGGATGTAAGCTTAAGTTGTTGCAATTGTCTCGGAAGATATCATGAAAGACGATGAAAAAATCATCAACAATATCGGAACTGTGAAAAATTGCGCTTTGTTTTTGGTTGATAGTGTGTAGAGTTACTTCAATTTTAATTTCAATTTCGATTTCAATTTCAATTTCAATTTCAATTTCAATTTCAATTTCGATTTCAATTTCAATTTCAATTTCAATTTCAATTTCAATTTCAATTTCTATTTCTATTTCTATTTCAATTTCAATTTCAATTACAATTTCATTTCAATTTCAATTTCAATTTCAATTTCATTTACATTTTAATTCCAATTCCAATTCCAATATCAATTTCAATCCCCATTACAGTATTTATATTTATCTATAGTTTAAAATGCATAAAAAGTTAAATAATAAATCTCACATCTCTATTTTAATTTAAAAAAAAAAAAAAATCTAAATATATTTGTACGAGTTAAATTTATTTATTACAAGTAAATGTTTACAAAAATGGCATAAAAATTATTATTTTTTGTAATGATTGAAACTTATCGAATTTCGGCATGACTTTCCGAAATAATATTTGTTTTTTTATGAAGCCTTCTCTCTCAGATTTTTTACACAATGTGGCTGAAGCTTCTGTCACAGTCTTGACTGCCCTTTCAACGGCTTTCTTGCGGCATGGCAGGCGTAGTAATGAGAGTTATCTTTCTGCTTTTGAACGACAAACAGTTGGATGTTTTTTCAGGTATGGATTTCAATATTGATGGATCGGATATATTCTCCTGCCAGTCAATGAGATCTGTGTAAGACAACGCATCCAACCTTTGATCCTGCCATTACGCGTTTATAAATTTCAGTAGCCGGGGCTTAGTATCCAGCCTCTGCAACTATACGGTGTATATACATTAATCAAACCCAAATTAGACATTATTTCCATTTCTTTAAATTTATATGTCTCGAAATACTGTGATTAAACTTTGAATCTGGGATTCCATGTATTCATAAGTTTTAACAAGCCCGGGGATCGACCACTTGACCCGGTGTCACACCTTGACGTATTCATTTGAGGTACCGGAACTAGCCCAGATCTCTAATCATATGTATATTCGTGCGTTTTAATGACATCGAGGACTAACCGCTAATCCCGATTATACTTTATAAAAATAGTGGAATTTATACATCTGTAAAACCGTAAATAAACCCCGATCCCCACGAAATTATTTTATATAATTTTTTAGAATAGTGAAGCGCACACTTTGAAGCTTACATTCTGAAATGAAGTTTTACCCTTCGCTAGTTCTGACATATATTGCAACATTTCATATTTATGTGTATATTTCATATTTCATTGTCAGTGCACAATTCATATCTACTTTTTTATTTGGAGTATTTATAGACTACTGTGGTCAATTACCAGGGCCGTGCAGTGAGAACAAGACTTTTTCTTGTTTGAAAACAAGACTGACTTGACTTTTTCCTAAGCATATATTTTGAAATGAAACCGAAATAAGATTTATTTCGTAATATTCCTATCACCATAATTAAAATAGTATTCAGATTTAAATATTTCGTAATATTCTGCAAGATAAATATTTAATTTCAATTTTTTTTCCAAATATACGTATCCAAATATTCATGCTTCTTTTTATGACTGCACGCCTCTGGTAATTACATACATTACTATGTTCTGTAAACAAAATAGTATATAAATATTTTTTTTAAAAATCAAAATGTATACACAATTTAGTATTTTATATTTTCATCTGGAAATTTTCGTACCGAACGAACAAAAAATATTCAAATGACACTACCATACAAAAGGGGACGATTCGTTTATGACCTAGTGACATACACATTCCACCATTAATATACAATATTTATTTACTTAGTTCATCCCCCACATACTTGGGGCGTAGTGCTCAGGGGGAGTCCACGCGCACAATACTTTTAATCAAACCGAATAATGATGAATCGTTGAAAGTGTAAATAATCTAGGGCTTATGCGAATTTTGAAATTACAGACATTCATTAAAGTTGTTGTTATTTATTTCTCCAATGTTAACTTCAACGACCTGAATATTATTTTAGATATTGAAATGAATTTTTAAACAGATAAAGAATGTATTGTATAAAATATTTTAATGTTTTTACGAAATATTTAATTAAAATTTTGAAAAAGTAATTATAAATATATAAATGTATACGTATGCACAATCAGATTGTGTTAATATTAAATGCTTATTTTTACATTATTATGCCATTTTTGTTAAAAAAAAACTTGTATACTGAACAATAAAATTTTGTTCAAATACATTTTATAGTAATCAATTTTAACAATACTTCTCATAATAGTCATCACATGCAGCAGTTACAATTTGACTACTGATCTATTATAAATACAAGAGAGCGGATGCGAATTGTTAATGTATATAAAAAATACACTTAACAATGAAATGTTACAGTGAGTGAAAGTTAATAGTAACTAGATTAGGATTAGTGAAAGTAAAATTACTTGAACCATAAAATACATGAAATCAGAATGCATAGAAGGAATTAGACAAACATGAATCATTTTATTATTTTTGCTAAATACATCTAGGTATACAATACCATGGAAAAATTACACGTTAAAGTTTTCTGTGGCTTAGTAATAATTTGAAGGTTACTTCCAAATCCTTTGTCGAGGTAACTATGACATTTATCTCTATTACTAATGTAATTCGGTTGCACATCATTATGAAAATATGTTCTATAAACCTCTGAAAAGAATTAACTTAGGTTTGAGTTAGCTTTAGAAGAGTTATTTTTCTTTTGGATCAAATTATACTGGCAAAGGCAGGCTACAGAAGTTAGTTATTTCAGATTAAGAATATAATTTTTAAATTTAAAACGATAGTAATTTATCTTGTGTGTAGAAACAGATGTACCAATATTCAGATGAGCTATTGAAAGCAAATAGAATTGTCGTCTTTCAGAACAGAACGAACATTTTTTTTGAATAGGGGCGCATTGATAAATGGCCGCCAAGTGTTGAATAGACCCGATAATTCCCCTCTGAATATCGGATTTTATTGCATTTGTTACGCATTACGAGAAACTGCTCCCCCAATGTGTGCCAATTTTAGTTCAGCCTGCACCCTGTATGCATTCAGGGTATATGCGAAACGCGTTGGGATTTTGGAACATTAATTACGTTCCGATAAATTCATTAGAACTAAAATATGTAATGGAATTATCATTTCCATATTAACAAATATTCGACGTCACTGAAATGAGTTTTCATTTATCAACATTTTCAATGAGTTTATAATTAAAGTATATATTGTGCGGATTTTATAATATGTCTATGATAAATCTGATTAGTATTGTTAATTTCGGAGCTAAGAACATATAAAAACGTAAAACAAGGGTAGACTTTAAGTTGAAGCCCTGGAAAAAGGAGAACATCGTGGTCAAAAAACCTGAATCGATATCGTAGTGATGTCGAACCGTTATTTTAACCAGTTATTCATGTACATTTGTGTATGATTGTGTCAATGATTGGTAACAATCAAAGATACAATGTGAAATAAATTTTAAATAACGGTTATTGTGGAACCGGTTAAAATCCTAAAAATTAATTGTTGGTTTGACCAGTTTACCTGCTGAGCATTTCTGGACTGCTTTACAAATATATGATTGCCAATATGATAGCCAAAGTTCATTGATCAGACAAGGTACGGGAATAAAAATAAGAACATCATCTGAGCAAGGAAGCAGCAACATCTCAACATTTTAAAATATAAGACACTCCAGAGCTACCACAATAATCATTAATATCTTCCAGGACTATTCTCGATCTTCACGAATTTCTCCAGCCTTACACGATTTTGCCATCGAAAAACTTTTGGCCCATTTCTCAATCAGACATTGAAATAATAAGTCAGGCTTACAAATTGTTTTTCATTAATCTTGGCTTTTTAGTCTTTCTTTAAAGCTCCGATTTTTGTGGCGGAGTAGCGGCGCCTTTGTGGGTTTGAAAAATGTTTGTTCCTTCAAAATAATTTCTCTCGCGGTTCCAGTGGCGTACGTAACCTCAGCCTACACCTTGGGTAAGAAAAATTGGAAAATAATTTTAGAAAGAACTTTTTTTGTGACACAGCTTAGATAAATTTAGACGAAATTTAATTATGACGAAATTATTCAACTTATTATATTTTAGTAAAATATGATTAGTGTCAAACAAAGTCCGTACCTGTATAGGTTCTTGTAAATCAAATTCAAACCTTGTGAATCAAAATAAATCTAAATTAAAAATGGACGTAAAATGAATAACATGGCACAATTAAATATATTAATTAAATAATTTTAGAAATAACTTTTTTATGTTTTCAGTGTTACAAATAGGTTATTCGGAAATTAGGACTTGTTTTATATGGTATTAACTTTTTTCGTATATTCTGTATAAAAATAAATTATTTTAAATACTATTAACGGAAATATGTTGTCAGTACTTAATTGGCGATATCCATTTATAAATATGGAGAAAGAACTGATATCAAAAACAACGAAAAGTCTAACAATCGTACCACGATGACCAGATTAATGAAAATGTATTTCTCGCAAAAACATTGATAAATTATGCAGCATGCATAATTTGTTGATGTTTTTGGTTGAAATGATTAATCCGTGAAATTATAATTCCAACCCGGTTAAAAAAATTTTGACCGAACAAATAAATTGATTGAGTTCATTTAAAATTATATTATTTGTTCATGTTTAAAAAAATCATATTACCAATGCAAACCAACGAAAATCTGTAACAATGGTATGTTAAGCAAAAGACAGTAGTGCAAAGTATACAAATTGTATATATCACCCTATCACTTGTGTTAAAAAATATACTTTATTAAATAGATATTTCAGAAATTGATTTAAAATGTGTAATATTTTACTCGCCAGTAATTTAGGTTATATTTATTTTCAAAAAATTATGGCGCGAGGGTTAGGTGGCTAGTTACGCCTCTGCGCGGATGTATTTACAAAGCAACGGGGATGATCGCCCCGGCCGCGGCTGGAGACGAAGGTGGGATGCTGGATTGACGGGAACACGGTTCGGCACTCCGCCGTGGACCGCGGAATCTTTAACACTTCGCGAGCAGAACGCATTAGTTATTCAGAATGGAATAATATCAGATTTATCGCAGGTATTTGTCAAGTCTTGTTTGTCTATTCAATAGACTAGGCAAGCGTTGAAATTAATCAAATAAATATATTTTACACTTTTTGAGAAAACTTTTAATAGCTGAGTAGGTTACTTGCAATTGTAATTAATTTCATTCGTATCTCATTATTAATTTATTTCCGGTAGTTGTGGACTTACATGAAAACTGTAAGATTAAATAAAAGTTTTCATCGAATTGTACTGTTTTCTGTATGTATTATTAGGAAAAATATAGATACATGTCGGTAACTGTATTCTTACAATAATAAAAACCACAACGTAAAAAGCAATAGGTAAATACAATTATTAAAATACAAATAAATAAGTTTTTTTTTATAAATTATGATGCTTTGTGTAGGTATATAAAAATTAACTCTATTTACCTACAAAGCAGTGAAAAGGCTTTTGTTAATGTGTTTACTTCCAATAATAATTTTTAGTAAATCCTTTTTAGGATACAATTTTTAGGGTACCCTGATGGAGTGACCATTGACCCCGAAACATGTTGATTATTCAATAAATATTAGGTTTATAGTGTTTTCTTTTTAACCATATGCAATTTGACTTTAAATGGTTTTAATTTTGTCATCAAAAAGTAAAAACTTATCTTCAGGATATACAGGACCATTCTTTGAAAAATTGATTATAAGTTTTTCCAGACTGTCTCTAACTCATCTTTCAATATGTCCAAAGGATTATTTTATAACGTTCTGCAAAGAATCATTATTCAGAACAAAGTCATTGAAGAATACGGATATTTATGCACCTCGCAGTCCATGCTTTACGACACGACTATCACAACTAGAAGGTACTCTGCATCTTTATTTCTTTTGTATTTCTCTAGGTCCAGGTTTCCACTAGACACAAAACAATGGGCAGTTGAAGGACTTTAGCTAATCCGACTTTTTTGTTTCTTGAGATGAGCGGTACTTGCAAATCATTGTTGTTTTTGACATAATAGACATGGCTATTTTATTTTTATTTTTGGATCTTAGTTTGTTACCGTCTATTTCTTGAGAATAGCACTTAGACCATCACTATTGAACTAATGTGTGCAAAACGTTCCAGAATTTCATATAATTAAATGTTAATAATCAAATTTTAAGAATGAGAAAATATAAGGGATTGTCAAAAGTGATCGTCAAGTACATATTGTTTGTTGCGTCTTATATTGCGTAATAATTAGTTTATTTTTGTGTTCCATTGTTTACTGAATTGTTTTCATTTCAAATAATTATAGAATTAACACAATCTAAGTCGTAATTTATTTTTTACTACAAACTAACCGTGTTCCTCGACAAGAGCAAGTAGAGAAGATTGAAAACAACAACTTTCATGAATGACTATTCTTTCCTAGACCATTAGTAAAAACCTTCTAAAGCATCCCCTTTACCTGAGCCAGGTCTTATTCGGATGTATGAAATTCTAGCTGTCTAATATTTTACTTACTCTAGTTTTTCCCTTTTGAGCCATCTGAGCTACCCTTTCAAAATCTTATCCAAGCTCCGCTAGGAAGTTATGATCCTGGCAAGGTTATGACGATATTATAATTGACCTACGAACTGATATTAAAAATCTACGCAGATGACAATAAAATGTGTCTAATCAAAATTTCTATTTTTTTGTGAAATTATCCATCAACTATAAATTTAATTTACAAAGAATCACATACAATGAATAATCTGTAATAAATATTGTAACGTAATGATAAAATTTTCGAATCGGAATCGAAAATCGGAATCCCTCGTAATATGTCGAAAAAAACAAAACTATAGAAAACTCTGGAACACCCTAAAATCCTCCGGGATTATGTACAACATTCGAGAGGCTCCTGGAACAGTCTGAATGATTCAGTCGCGAACATTTTCGCAAACACCAGAAATGTATTAAATAATTTTGTAGGTTCGAAAAACCAACGTGATTCGTATAAAAAGAGGAGCCAGTACCGCTTCATACAATTATTGTTTTAACGTTAAACCGACGCGACATAAACAGCGATAAAATCGACTGCACTGTAACCTACGCGCAGATTAATCGAAGCGATAGATATCGGGCGAAGTATTTACGTGGAGAACTAAACAGAATATTCTAGCAAGCGATAATAAAGTGTTTCACGGACGAGTGATCTATTGCGAAATAGTGTGAATTTAAGAATAGTGTTTAAATTAATTTAGTTTCCAGCGACTTTGTGAATTTGTAAGAATAATTGATAAATAAAATGACGTTTGTTAATTAATATTCAGTACTTTAATTTTCCTCTCACAGCCTTTGACAGCATAAATAAAAAATTCCTAACAATGAAATAACCGGTGTGTTAAATTTGTTATATTGTGCTTTAATGTAATTCTAGGATTACACATCTCGGTCATTCTCTTGATAACCTGAGAGTTAAATAGTTTATGGTGGGGACCATCGGTCATTTCTCAGTGTAACTAATTGAGTATTTGATTATTATTAAAATGCACTTCATATTTTAGCTTCATTTGCATAAAGTTCAAAATATAATCTAAAATTAATGATTGTGACAGTTAATTTATGAAGTGCTAGAGAAATTGCGAGTTGTGGAAAAATCATAACGAATCCAAAAAAAACGAAATGTCAATTTTTATTGTTATATTATTACTGTAATCAGCATAATACTTATTCTATTTTAAATGTACCCTTAAATACCATCCACGAGCAATGACTAGAGTTGGATTACCGAGCGTTAGCGGGCCTCTATTTGAGTGATTTGCCATATGGCACATTTGTTTCTCTAAAAACTATAACTCTTCCACTCTCACTTAAATAAGTAATTTGGTCCTATGCGATTAGGGTTATGTGTTTTTCTACATAAATTTTAAATTATTTTATTTTATGTGCATTGGGGTGTGACAATTTTTCAAGTTTCGAATTTGATTGTACCTACTCAAAAGTTGAATTTGTCCGTGTAATATTTACACTTTTCAATAATTCTGATACATTTGATTCGCCCAATGGTCTTGCAATACAGAGATATCAGAAATATATATTTGTTCTGTATTACAATTAGAGAAAGTAATCAACGTTATAACTGTTTAAAATGTAATCCAGAAAACTCAAAAACACTGTATTTTATTTATGTGTCTTGGGTGTCAATACGGCTGGTGTGTGACATGCATTCGAGATATCAGATAGTTGGAATTTTTGTAGCTCGTCATAGCGAAGAGCACAATAAAGATCGTCTGACTTTTGTCTCGTTTTTTTTAATATTCGTTTTATAATGTCTAAAATCCATTTTTTTCTTGTTGTTCCCTCGTTATATATTATATATTTTTTCTCTTATCTTCCTATTTTAAATCTTAACTCTTTCCATTATCTATCATTTCCATTCCTTTTTACTAGGTACCACATAAAAAATGCTTATTTTATTTTTAATTATGCCAATTTTTCACCGATTTAGGAGTTTTATCAATACCGATCCGTTAATTTATATTATTTTACATTCCATAGGACTAACGTGTAATTGGCATAAGCGATAGATGGATACGTTGAATCGTAGATAAGGTTATTTTAATTTTAACTAAATTAAACTTTGTAATGCACACACTTTGAGTTCATTTAACACGACTAGAGTATCCCTAGAGCAGTCCCTCTTATCATCAGGTGTAATTTATAACTAATTTAAATAAATAAATTATGAAAATATATGCGTAACAGGTCGCGGAGCATTGGTGGTAATTTTTTCGCGTGGTATTTAAGGGGAAGACTGAGCAGCGGAGACTTTTGTAAGAATGTGAAGTTGTTTATGAGTTTTTTCTCAGAATTCATGTTTTTTTGAATTTCAACAGTTTCCAAACTATTCATTCTCTAACCTTTATGAGGAACCGTGGGTAGTAGTTTTAGTCTGTGATTATAAAAAAAATGGTTGGTATTAATTATGTGGTTGGAGAATTCTGAGAAATTGTTGTTCTTTAAACAACGGCGATGTTCCTTTATTAATTACAAAGTTCATAACAAAGCATAATTTAGTATATATTAACTGCCATATCAATTAATAATAACGTAGATAAGGTGTTTGTGACGTTGCAAGATGGCTTTCGTGTAAAGATTTAAGTCATGTATTCACTAGGGGACAAATTGTCCCTCAACAGTATGCGCGGCATAGAGTCTACGTGACGTTGCAACGTCGTGCACTGTTCCGCGACCTCGCGCACAACATAGCGCGGCATTTCTACGTGCCGTGGCAACGTTGCCATGCGCACGGTACCCGAGCGTACTCACTGCAACATTCTGCGGAGCGTCAGTACCACGTGGTATGTTTACAAGTGAATACGCATGCGCTGTATCTGTCAAGATGACAATGCGGGGAAACGAAATCGTTCTCGAACTCATCGAGCTGTATCGATCGAAGATCGCATAGAATGTCCGTCCTTCTTTCTCTTTGCAGTTAATAATTTCGCATTCTCCTCTTTTTTCTCCTCTTACTTTTCGATAAACTCATTAACATAAACAGTGATCATATTCATCCGTGACGTCTGGAAAACAATAATTATTTGCAAAAAGGACCTTGTTTTTAATAATATTCAATTTACTACAGTAAAACCTCGTTAATTTGAAATTGCGACCCAAAAAAACATTTCGAATTGCGCGGAACCCCGTTTTCGCCAAATGTGATACCGCAGCTGTCATCCATAACCTCATCGGATGACATTTCCGCGACAAGATATGCGAGTCCCGGTATGTGCACGTCAATTGACCGCGTCATTGTCCCCGAAACATGAGCGTAGATGTTGATGCGACATGTCGAGCGAAATGTTTCGCGATTTGTCCCCTAGTGAATACATGGCTTTAATTTAATTTGTTGTTTTAAATGCTTCACATCAAAAATCTTATTTTCGTTTTAAAAAATAATAATTTACACGCGTACCGCGATGTATTATTTTAATTGCGTAATTATATATTTTTTGGAAAGCTCGCTTTAGAGTGCCGACCAATTATTTTGGTGGTTGTGTTCCCGGTTACAGGCCGCGGAGTAAGGCTCTTAACTTGACCGGTAGTAGACGTGAAACTATTTTATAATTCCGATGGCGGCAGCAGGTAGAAAGGGCCCGTATAATCGGCTTACGGCCCTAATGAAACTGGCGGACTCTTCACAGAGCTTCGCTGCAGGGATTACTCCCCGCCATAACGAGTCCCGGGATGTAACGTTTTGCTTTCGCCGGGTTCATTTTTTAATGCAGTCTGCTGATGAAATTATAAAAATAATCCATAGTTTTAAATTCACGTAATTTATTTTTTTAACACTAGACATTTTACTGCCTAAAATATTTATGACAATATTTTTACATGTAAGTATATTCTAAGAATAAATGTAGTCACAGGATTTTGTCCCCAGATGGATTATTTATGATAAATTGTAGAACTAATAAGATAATAGAAATTATAAAAAAGAAAAACAATTCTTCTTTAAAAGCAGCAAAATAATTGTGGTGACATTATTAATATGATTAATAAAAAGCTAACCCATTTAAGCCATGTTTTTATTATACTCCTTTTCTCATTTCTAGTTGAAACAAGTTTCGCGCCTTCTCCACGCGTCGGGCTCCTTACTCATTTGTATGGTTTTCAATTTGAAAAAACCGTTAAAATTTCTAAAAATCCAAAATTATACTATAATTAATTTTTTTAAACGAAAATTTGTTATATAATTTTTATCGTCGCCACGAGTATGCCTGCAAAGTTTCAGCTCGATTGGACTACGGGGAAAGGGTTAAAAATGGATCTAAAGTTTTTTCTTCAGATAAGCAGACGTAACGAGTTAAAAGAAAGGGAGTAAAAATAAACTTAGTTATCACCACTTTTGTATTGAAAAATATCAACATATTTCAGAACGGGCAATATAACGAAGGGGCCATGGGCTCTGAAATATGTTGGTATTTTTCAATACAATTGTGTAAAAAGCTAAGTTTATTTTTCTTAATTATATTAATTATAGATATCTCACAGAGACGAAACTATTTATATGAGAAACTTGTATCGAAGTCTTTTATCTTTATTTCTATAAATTTTAATTTTTGTTAATTATGTATCTTTGTTTATATAAATATATATTTGTATATTTTATGTAGAGTGATTACTTAAGCCAGCTCCTTCAGGTCGTAAGCCGTGGGCTATCCTTTAAAAAGACTTCCATACATGTTTCTCATATGAATAGTTTCGTCTCTGTGAAACTTCTTTAATTTATTTTAATTATTTATGACTTATTATTGTGAAAACCATGACGAAAAGGTACTGCCTACCTAAACGTGATATATAATTGCGGGAAAAATTTTAAATTTTAGGGAATTAAATATTAGGTCCTTACATATGAAATTGGCGTTTTGCCGTACTGGCAAATTTGATCTCAAATATCTTCTCTTTGGTTAGGAATTCCAAATCCAAATTTATACAGCTATTTACTCATGTATTTGTGTTTTGAAAATTATAATTCATTTGTTTTTTCCTCAATTGTTTTTTTCTTTGCGTCACTAAGTTTACAAAATGAAAAACTTGAAATATCGCGTTATTTACGAGTACGAGTTCCACCGTGGCACCAGTGCTGCAGAAACGGCTCGAAGGATTAATGATGTGTATGGCGACGGTGCCGCAAAAGAAAACACAGTGCGTTTTTGGTTCCAACGTTTTCGTTCTGGAAATTTCGACCTGCAGAACAAGCCCCGTGGACGGCCGGAGACCAAAGTTGATAATGAAGAATTGAAGGCTATTGTGGAAGCGGATCCATCGCAAACCACATCCGAGTTAGCTGCAGGCTGCGGTGTTAGTGATAAAACTGTTTTAATCCACTTGAAGCAAATTGGTAAGGTGAAAAAGCTTGAAAGGTGGGTACCTCACGAATTGAGTGAAGCAAATCAACAAACGTGCGTTGCATTACTCAACCTGCACAATAATGAAGGGATTTTAAATCGAATCATTACCTGTGATGAAAAGTGGATCCTGTACGATAATCGGAAGCGCTCATCGCAATGGCTGAACCCTGCCGAACCAGCCAAACCGTGCCCCAAGCGAAAATTGACTCCAAAAAGTTACTTGTGAGCGTTTGGTGGACTAGTGCTGGTGTCGTTCACTACAGCTTTCTTAAATCTGGCCAGACGATTACGGCAGATGTCTATTGTCAGCAACTGCAAACATGATGGAAAAGCTAGCTGCTAAACAACCGAGGCTGGTTAATCGCTCTAGACCACTGCTGCTTCATGATAACGCTAGACCACACACTGCACAACAGACGGCTACCAAATTAGAGGAGCTTCAATTGGAATGTCTAAGACATCCACCGTACTCTCCGGACCTTGCCCCAACAGATTACCATTTATTTCGAAATTTGGATAACTTCTTGCAAAGGAAAAAATTCAACTCCGATGGGGCAGTCCAAACCGCCTTCAAAGATTTTATTGATTCCCGTCCGAATGGTTTTTTTAGTAAAGGGATCGATGAACTACCTATGAGATGGCAAAAGTGCATAGATAGCAATGGTACATATTTTGATTAAATAAATATATTATAATAAAAAAAATCGGCTTTATGTTCCTCCCATACTAAACGCCAATTTAATATGTAAGGACCTAATATTATACATAAACTAGATATTTTATGTATATGTACGTTTTAACACTTTTTTTACTAACAGTTACTAACAGTCTTAGGTATAATTCAATTTTTTAAATACGCCATTTTCGAAACTAGATGACGGATCAGCTTGATAATCGAAATTTACTTAGTTAATAATTAGCAAGAATATTTATAAATCGGATATATAGAGACGCGAGTTAATGTGTCTGTAATAATCGTTATATCCCATATCCGCTATGATGTTAAAAGTAAATATTTTTTTATGTCTTTCTTGGACATTCCTCAATCAGGATTGTTATTAACTTGCTGATGATCTATTAAAAATAAAATATGCAGCACAAATAAAATTTTGGAGAAAGAAGAGAAGAGAAGAAGAGAAAGAGAAGAAAGAAAGAATAACGTTTGCTGTGGGAATATTCTTTTCCGTTGTTAACCATTTAAACAATATGCAAATAGCGAATCCGTATAAA
The DNA here is from genome assembly GCA_016648135.1 of Agrypnia vestita. Lineage (NCBI taxonomy): Eukaryota > Metazoa > Arthropoda > Insecta > Trichoptera > Phryganeidae > Agrypnia > Agrypnia vestita. Next base: position 34,347 of record JADDOH010000658.1, on the reverse strand, counting down.
CAATATGAAATACTCAGCTTTACATACTTAAGTATGTTTTGTACACAGCAAGATGTTATGCGGTTTTTATGCTAATATGATTTCACTGATTCTCATTTAAATTTGTGAATTATTCTGTACACTTTACAATTTTTGTGTTTATTTTCTGCTATGCAAATGATACGGTTGTGGATTGCGCATTTAAAAAAAGTTTATGGGGCGTATTTTAACTTAAGGGTAGAATAATTATTACAAGACTGTGATAATATTTAAACAAAAATACACAGGAATAAAAAGGGGTGTTAACTTGTGTTTTGCATTTGTTAACCTTTTTATTCAACGTCCGTTGTTTTATAAATACGCAGGCTATAAACATTATTGCTTCGTTGTATAGCTTAAGCAAACTGATATCAAATATGACAGGTTCATTTAAAAAAACGTTGAATAATATACAGGGTTTTTTGGAAAACATTAATAACTTCGTAGGACTATATTCCTGCCTTGATTATGAGTCGTAAATGTTGAAGCTATTATGACCTAATATCAATAGTTATGGAGATATGCGACATCAAAGTTTGCATTTTTTTTCAATATTTCTGACTTATTTTTTGTAAAAAGTTGGTCTATCATTACAGTAACTCATGTCGATTACAAAAAATTCATTCGTTAAAATATAAGTTAAATAAAATGATAAAAACTCTAAAAACTTTTTTCAATATTTCTGACTTATTTTTTTGTCAAACGTTGGACTATCATTACAGTTACTTATATCGATTACGAAAAAATCATTCGTTTCAATATAAGTTAAATAAAATGATAAAAATTTCCAATTGGAATGTTTTCCAATTGGAATTCGAAGGTTTTTATTATTTTATTTAACTTGAATTAAAGGGAATGAATTTTTCATATTCCATATAATTTATTGTAATGATAGTCCAACGTTTAACAAAAAATAAGTGAGAAATATTGAACAAAGAAAGCAAACTTTGATGTCGCATATCTCCATAACTATTGACATTAGGTCATAATAGCTTGAACATTTTCGACACATAATCAAGGCAGAAATATAGTACTACGAGGTTATTAATATTTTCCAAATAACCCTGTAGAGATTAAAGAAGGTTGAAAAAAACTTAGCAAAGTTTTATTGAAATCAAAGGAAAAATATCATGCGTGGAAGACTATTAAAACAATACATTTAAAAAAAACTGTTTTCGGTGAAGACGCTATAGAATTGATTACGAGTAGTGGTATAATTTAAGTACTAAATCATATCACAATCAAAAGGTTTTCCACTTTATATAGTAATAGTTTATATTTTTCATTACTAACTACCTCAAAATGTAGTTTAATACATAGTTATGTCAGCACTATTTTACAGGTTGAGGAAAATTTTTATTATTTCTAATTTATGCCACGTCATTGCTTAGATATTTAAGAATCTTATTTGATACATTTTATAATTTATTGGACCTTTTTTCACTCTGACAGGGTTATAAGTAAGATAATTCATAAAATGACAACTTATTTGAATGTATGTGTATGTGTAATCTATTTGTAACAACTGTATTAAGGAATCTCTAGGTACCTACGTCAAATATAATATATTTTATTTTATTTGTACCTATTTATGTGTTAATGTTTTCTATATAAACAAACAAAAAAGCATGGCAAATAAAAATTGGAAAGATTTATTTATTTAATTATATTTTATTCGTTATTTGAATCAAAACAAAAGCAAAGAATATCAAACACAAATCTAAACAAACAGGTCCATTCAAGTAAAAGGACTCCAATCACAATCCTCTTGTTTATATGTCATCCTGATATCGATAGTTCCGACATCCGATCATAAAGCCGGGTTCACAAACATAGAGCAAAGAGTAAAGTCGCCTTATCTCATCGAACTTGATGCCGGTCATTACGTCAAATCGAGCGGAATAAGTCCTGGAAAGTTCGGACTAATGGACGATCCTATTGATTCGCGTTGACCGGTCATACCTCTCTTTTAACTCCTTGCGAACGAAGAATTTGAAAATGAAATACTTTATTTTTGAGAAAATACTTCATTTTCAAATTATTGTTCTTTCTTTCTATATAATTATTATGCCTTAGTATATCATAAATATTTATCATTACTGACATATTTCTGTTTGTTTAAATTTTTTATTCTTTCTTTCTATATAATTATTATGCCTTAGTATATCATAAATATTTATCATTACTGACATATTTCTGTTTGTTTAAATTTTTTATTCTTTCTTTCTATATAATTAATATGCCTTAGTATATCATAAATATTTATCATTACTGACATATTTCTAAATGTGGAGACCTGTAATTGGCCATCTATATTGTATCAATGTTTTCTATGCTTTTTTTTGTGCTGTTGGTCTTCCATAAACATTAAATAAATAAATAAATAAATATATATGACTGGTTTATATGCTTTATGCCGTCAGCGAGTATCACTAATTTAGAATGTTCTGAATTCTGGATTTTATATATCCATTCCTTCCAAAATCATGTTTCGTATAAATTTATAGGCTATATTTCATATTAAAACTCGAATTAGTAATCCTCGATGAGTGTATCAATTTATTTTTTGGATATTGCTGCCTTTACTTGTATACTTCTCGTATAACATGTTGAAGAAATATCGAAATAAAATATATACCTCGTGATACTTATATATATGTTATATACTTATATATTATATATCCTATCACAATTATTATCACAGAATTAAATATATCATAATTTTCCGACAGGTAAATAGTTAATTTAGATTTTTTTTCCAAATATTTGTTTATATTCAAGTCATGCTTCAGTGCAGTCACTGCACGTACGTGGTATGTTTCCAAATAATAATTTCGTTGTCTTATCCGCCCGCTCGTCAGTGTGTCTGTTCCCGTAACTTCGTGTAATGTCCGTAATTTCGTTCGAATTCGATGGGGCTTGAGTCCCGGGCCACCAAACCCGAACCGGCCAATTCACGCATGTTGCTGCGGCCGCCTTTCCATGGAGTGCTTCATTTCTGACGGGTTGCAGCTAGTCAATATTATGTTTTATACGCTAACATAATACATAATACTCGTATGTAGGAACAGAAGATTATATTTTATTTCAACTATTCAAGATTATATTCAATTTTATTTCATAACTACGAAGATCAGCTTGCCTTTTTCAAGATGCACAAACTTGAGTCCCGACGGATAATATCCGATCTCGTTGTGCTACATAATATTCTCAGCGGAGCTATTGATTTTCTTTCGCTATCTTATATAAATTTGCATGTTAAACCCCTATAAGAAACCCGGAGTTCTTTAGAATAAGCCAGCACACTACTAATGTTGGTTACTTTTCTCCCATCACAAGGTTGTATCGCACATATAATATGTATTGTGCTGACCCTAACACTGATGCTGATTTTCTCCTTCAAAAACTCACTCATACACAACATCCATTTTCTAAACGATGACCTGAACCTATACATCCAATAAATCAATTATTTATTAAATACTAATCTCACTGCATTCAAACACTAAATATACAGTAAACATAAATGTACAATCTTCAAGTTTGTGTTTACTGGGGTATTATGCCGTGTTGTTACGACCTTTCGGGCCGACGTTTCGGATCCCATTGCATACAGAACCTGAGTGCAAAGGCATCGCCTTTCTGCCTTTTGTCCAATGCGTTACAGACAGAATTGCATGAGCTCTCAAGAAAAGAGACATTAAGACAGTTTTTGGTACCAACTTCAAAATTAAGGATATGTTGAGATCAGCGAAGGATCGAGATCGCTTAGAAAAAGACGGTGTGTATAGACTCGATTGTCAAGACTGCGATAAAGTATACGTGGGGCAAACGGCGCGTACCATTTCCAAAAGGGTCAACGAGCACAAACGGGCATGCAAACTCGGTCATCCAGAAAAATCAGCACTGGCTGAGCATTTTCTGGATACCGGCCATCATTTTGCATTCGAACCGAAAATCCTTGGAAAGCCTAAGAGTCACCATGCGCGTCTTATCAAGGAAGCACTAGAAATCTACAAGCATCCGATAAACATTAATAGAGATGATGGTCTCAAATTAATAACATCTTGGTATCCGGCGCTCCAAAGTCATTCTCGTCGCAGACTCCGCAGAGATAGTGATCAGACAACAGATGAATCATACATACAACACAATACAAACACATCATGACTTCGGCACGGTATTACAAGCCGATACTTAACCACAACACCAACATTCAAGACAACACATCAGCCCTGATGATGGACCCTGCAATGGGATCCGAAACGTCGGCCCGAAAGGTCGTAACAACACGGCATAATACCCCAGTAAACACAAACTTGAAGATTCTGAGTGGCCGTGAAAACCTAAGAACATTCATAAATGTACAAGTAAAATATACATAAATGCAAAAATAGATATTACTAGAACGTGCCGAAGATACTTTTAATTGGGATAATGGGCGCAGTCTTCATTTATAATGTTTTATTATTAGAATATCATGTACCTATTATCCTGTTAGTGTCTCTAATAAATAAATAAATTAAATAAAAACTGTCAATAACGGTTGATCCAAGAACTCTGAGCGTAGCTTTAAATAAATTTAAATTATTTGAGCGTTGTTGTATATCGATTATAATGTCCCGCCGCTCAGAAGGGGTCAATGCGAAAGTCCAACGACGCAATATAGTGCACCGGAGCTCTGCGCGGTAAAAAAACATGACGTAGCGGAAAAGCGGACCCGACCGGACACATGTGCTGCCGGTTGTTTTAAATTAGATTCCAGTGGACGTCTTCCGGCGCGCTCGGACTCGAAACAATTCCACGCCGGGGAATTTTTGCATGTTTTCTCAGACTCTTACCTGGAGAAGGAAAATCTCTAACTCAATAATAGTTCAAACGCCAATGTTAAATTTAAAAAATGGAGATTGGCTTTTTGAGAGCCGTTTTCTAGTGCATTGGAAAAAGTATTACTTGAAAAATAATTAAATTATTATTATTTTATGGCTCATGTTGAATTTAAAACAGATAAATCCAATAGACATCACCTAGACAGTATTGCCTCGCATTATAACAAAAATAGTGCGGAGCGCGACGCGTAAACGCATAATCAAGAATTTATCGTGAATGCATTATTTTCTATGTAATTATACAAGGACTAGCTATCACCAGTCAAAAATTAAGATACTTTTAGATGTCGTTTCCTAAGGAATACGTATTTATTTATTTATATAAAAAAGAAATGAAAAAATGAAAAAAAATTACCTAAAAATGTTAACGTAAAAAAAAATCTTAAAAATGAAAAAAAAAAGACTATAAAGAAGTTACGGACGTTACACGAAGCTATGGGGATAGACAGACAACGAAATTATTATAATTCGGTTAATAATTGTTTGTCATAGACAGCATGAACATGTTTTGTTTACATTTATCGCGTTCACTTTTTTAAATCTTTTAAATATGCAAAATAGCAAGTCAACATTTTTGGACATGACTGCTTTGAGTTCAGTATTTTGGACCGGGGCAAGCGAGTGGATTAAATATGTCCCTACCATTCAGGTCATGCCCTGAATGCTATTACGGCAAATAGGAATCTGTCACACAAAGCAAGACCAGGTTCATAACGGAGTACTAGTGCCAACTCTAATGTATGGAAGTGAAACCTGGAATTGTTTAAAAAGGAATGAAAGCAGACTGAATTCTGGAACCTTGAGAATGATCAGCATACCCCACCTCCTTGAACATCTCACCAATCTTCTATCTGGGCCACGCTTACAATGTTCCGTTTGTAGCACGCGCAAAATATATGTAACCCATATTTTAATTTATTTCTGAATCCCGTACAATGCCAGAATATGCTAATTTATAATATTTTTAACTAATGTGAACTTATATTTTTTTATTTTTTTTTAAATACATATTTTTTTTTACAAGATAGAGACAGTTACTTATGATGGATATTTCTCTTCTACATGAGTGACATAAACTCGTGTGCGGGAGAGGAGTATTATTACATCCTAGGCAAATAAATTAATTTATAATAAAACTTCCGTAAATGTTTAATTAATGATATAATTTGTTTGCCTCAACCGCATGCTCCAAAAGTTTAGTGGCGCTGACAACTTTCCTCTCTTTTTAAATTTTTTTACGGTTAAAGCTGAAGTGAATCTAAAATCGTGCACTGCGTCGTAATCACCGCAAAATATGCATCGCAATCACTGAAAGTGTTGCAATTTATCGATTATATTACTATGATGAAAATGGCCTTGATTAGTGTTAGTATTATGCGATCCAGTGAACAATCGCTGACAACACAAACTTGTAATCAGTAACGGTGATTGAGTATCTGGCAATTATGGGATGATTCGACACAGAATCATTAACATATTGATGAAATCTCATATGTGAGTTGTCCAAATAAAATGAAGATTCAGAATGTTTTGAGTTTGTCCATATTTTTCAGAACGGTACTGGAATGCTAATAATACGGAAGAATCTCACTACACATATAAAAGATATTGCTAAAAAATTCCAATCATAAAAATAGACATCTCATTTGTGACATCTATGGTTAATTAAGTGAAATGAAAAAGCTTTGGATACCAGTCGCGCTAATGATTAATACAACACATATATGAAACAGGTGGTAAAATTTAAATATATTCAACACACAACTTCCAAAAATTTGATAAACGCGGTGTTTTTAATGGGTGGAAATGGTGAACGTTGCATTGTATAAAGTGGTCACTAAAACCAGCCGTACGGTAGGTCGTAAGACCTATCCATACCAACTTCCCCAAAATAAAATATAATTTCGTCTCTGTGAGACGTTTATAATAATGTATCTTAAAATAGAGATTTTTTGTGAAACACTTTTCCTTGAGAACAGGGATTATTATTGACGATGACTAATAAAAAGTATCATTTATGTATTGAAATAAAGTTGATATTTTATACCAATCATGTCGATTCGTTAGTATAATTACGGTTCGTAAAAAGCAACACAGTTTCATGCAATGTTCGTTTTATTTCAATATGACGAACGACCGCGATATAAGCCTTCAATATTTAAAAACCATTATTTCGACGGTCCCTACGTAGTTATGTAGTCGAATCTCCAAAAATCATTTTTTCCCTTTTCTGTATTTAATCGTCCAATAAACTCTATATTTTCAGACAATGTTTTAAAAAAAATTTCTTTTCCAAAAGTGAATTTTTTTTAACATTCGAAAATTTAGAGTAAATCGGATGGTTTGAGATAACAAAACGAAAATAGAAGTTTTGTAGATTCAACAGTGTTTGTAGAGACCATCAATTTGGTTAGCTTTATCATTAAGAATCAATAATCAATATACAATTATTTTATTTCGAATACAAAACTAAAACAGGATTTATTATCCTGTTGTACATATAGTAAAATTTATATGAGAGATAAATGGTTAAAACTTGGTATCTCACAAAATGTAAGACCTAGTTTTACTCCCGATACCGAATCGCATATTACTTACAAAAATTTTTCAATATTCGCTAATGGCTTTAGCAGGATGTAATACTGGTAGCTCATTAACTCATATGTGGGTTGTAAAAGCAAAGGCAGCAATATCGAATTCGAGATTTTATAGGAAATATAGCCTGTAAAATTATAGGAAACACGATTTTGGAAGAGATAGATACATAAAATCTAGAATTCTGTACATTTTATATTAGTAGTATATTCTCGGTGACTGCATTCTAAAAATGCAAATTTTTTTTTTTTTGATACTGCTACATTTGCTTTTATACCCCACATATATACTTACACGTATGCACATTTAAAATTTTCATCAATAAGAGGATCGCAATTATCTCTACTTATGATTATAAAAAATATTGCTTTCACCTCACAGAGGACGGTTATGACATTTGCTGGAAATAGATCAGAAAATAAATATTTTCTAAGTAAAAATAAAGAATGCCAAAGTATAGAGAGTTAAACTTATTTTCAAATAATGTTTATAACCCGCGTGGAAAGACCACAAGGTTGCAATTCATAGATCTGTTGGCGATGTTTGCGTCAGCGTCGCGCTGGCTAGAGTTGGCTAGCGTTGGCTAGCGTTGGCTAGCGTTGGCTAGCGTTGGCAAGTGTTGGCGTTGTCCATTAGGGTGTCTCGTCTATGTATGAGAAAAATTTTTTTTGAAGTACACAATTGCAAGAGGTATCAAAATTGGTGTAATTTTACCAAATTGCGAAAAAAGAATAGTCTGTCATCTTGAGGGCTTTACCGAGCTTTAAAGTTTTGTAAATTTTACGTTTTTATAGAGTTAAACCGTTTGCCTAAAAGAATAAAAAAATCATGTTTGAAAGGTATTTTATTATTGAAATTAATGAAACAAAGCATAAGAAAATAAAATAAACAAAATATAGATTATAATCAATGACAAAAACAAAAAGTTTTAACTTATTTTTATGTCCAAAATTTGGCATTTCTGCTCGAGATTGCATCCAGGTTCTAATAAAGCCATCTCTAGAAGTAACGTCAGTTATATTTTGTGAGGCGTCTGTTATATTCTCTAGGACCCGAAGTGCAAACCATCTAAGGTCAAGAATAAATGACGAAGGGGTAACTCATTGACATGCAGCATACAAACAAACCATTGTAACGGTCTCTCCAAATACTCCTCTAAATATAATAATAGTTCCGTCACATTCAACACAAATCACGTCATCTATATTCCAACCTCGACCCTCTACTAAAGTTGTGATCGATTGATCCAGGTTGTGCTAAAATTGAGATGTGGTCTTCTAAAACTTCTTTGCGATGGTCTTTTCGCCCATCAAAGTAAATGATTTTTATAACAATACCTCCAATATCTTTTGATGCTTCCGGGCTTTAGATACATCTCTGTTGATCTTATTTTTATCAATAACCGAAGTTAAATCTTAGGTAGAAACCAAGCTGACGTCAGCCAAAACCGCAGAAGCAACAGCAGCAGCAGATCGCGTCGATAAACCGTATCTATCACAGACTTTAGCAACTGTTGGCAACGGCAATGTATTCCAATTCGCCGTTGAAGTCAATGGTATCTCTGGGCGTGTTTGTCGGGGATGCCTCTGTTATCGGATAGGTTTCTGGGGAAGATTCACGCACTAAATCTTCATCACAATTAACTGAGACAGAATCGGTTTCTTGAGTAGAACATGCCTTTTTTGTTACCCTTATTGACTCTTCAATTCATTTCTGCTGTCGTTTCATTAATCTAGCTGTTTCTTCCTTATCAAAACCGCTTATAACCATTTTATCTTAAGCTTATATATATCATTTATTTGATCCAACAAAAACTTCTCTCATTGATGTGAATTTACTTAGATTTTAAACACGAACAAGATTCAAATGAAGTGCATTTACAAGCAGAAACGTCAAAAAGCTTCTCAGATGACTCAAAAAAACATTTCGGTTTATTTTCAAAACTATCATTTCGTTTGCTTTTGGGGTATCTTTTCAAACTGAGATACTTTTCGAAATTGGATTTCACTAATTAAATAACTCGTTCCTTAGTTACAATTGGAATCGAAGTTTTGGTCCAAATATTGTTAATCTCTTCGAAAACAATCACAAATATATATGATTTGGATTATACTTTTCCATTATACTTCAATTTCAGGTGGTACTTGACACATAAAATAAATTAAATGATATCTCTTAGTTGGTAGCTGCTGATTGCTTTTAATACTGGAACACTCACAATGGTACTTTTATGGCATAAATGTTATTTTGGCTACAAAGAAAACACTCGCGAGTCAATTCAAGAAAGTCCTCAAAACAAGTTCAAACTTGAGGGTATTTGCAGGTTGAAACCTAACAAATTCGAAGTCGCTGGTAACGTGTCGTTGCATGTAAATCGAAACGTCATGTATGATTTACACCTAAATAGAACAAAAAGTAAATATTTTTTTGTAATTGAGCCAAAATTGAGGATAGCAAAATATCACCATAAAAATGACAATTTTACAAAACTTTGAAGATCGGTAGAACCCTGAAGATATAGTTATATTTTATTTCAAAATTATTTATAAAATAAAATATTAAATTATGTTTTATGATATTTATTATTTTAAGTGAATTTTAAATGAACATGTAAACTGTACGTACCCCAACAAACCTGTTTTAGAAATTATCCATATTCAGGCGTAGAGATTAAATTTAAAAAAGTCCTGCCGGTCCTAAAATGTTTAAATAATACATAAAGGTTTCTATTTTGTTTTCAGTTTTTTGTGTAACAACCGAGATATAAACAGTAAATTGTTATTTTTTCTATAATTTGCGAGTAATCAAGAACTTCAGCAATAATATTTAAAAATAAAATTTCAAATAATTTAGAAAAACAAAAGACGTTATTCATTTTGATATTTTGACATATATATATATATACACCCTGACGATGGAGAGGTATTTCCGAAACATGTAGGTGTAATTAATCAAATAAACTTATACAAATAATACAATCAATATTTTTTTTAGTTAATCGTTATTTTCGTGTTATTGCACCCAAGGGCTCGATTACTTCAGCCATATTCTATAATAGAAAGGATTGTTACAAACTGGCGTCATAATCACTCAAACCCATCATCCAGTATTGTCTCCGCCATCTGTTGCTATAAGTAAAAGATTAATAGTGTGTTGACTTTCTAAGATAATATTTTTTAAAGACAAATAGGAAAAGTCATCTTAACTGATAATTTTGTTAAATTAATAATTAAATATATTTTTTTTTTGCAAAATAAAAACCCATTTATTCACGAATCAGTATCTTATTGGTAGGTTTTTTTTTTATCAATGTAAATTTATTTATAAGTAACAAGTATGCATAAACGTTTATAGAAAAGGAAACAAGTTTAAAGGTCATAATAATAAATTAAAATAAAATATCACCAAGATAAAAGCTCTTACTTGATCAGTAACAATATTTCTTATTTATTAATAATTCCATTAATGTTTCTTTTGAGCCTTCTATAATATTGTCTTTTATAAAATTTCTTTAAACTTTATTGAATATTTTCGGCAGGTATTCCATTATTATTACAAGTATTACAGACCTGGCTTGATCGGATATTTCAAATATTGGAGAATGTCCTTGTTATAAACTTCAACTACTATAGAGCATATATGAGAAGATGTACTGACGTAGCCGAAGCAAAAGTGATAAGTCGATATAGAACCATGTGGGGTTCTATCATATCTGCCTACCCCTTCGGGCAAAGGGTGTGATCCAGTCAGTTAGTTTCCTTTGATCATAATTATTAGTTACCTTCGGTCTGAGCAGTCCTCCGTAGGTATTTTGTAAATCTAGTACCATATCTATGTAGAAATCGATGTTTATACCTACGTATTGCCTTCAAGATATATTGTAAAAAATTTGTACCATAAGATAGCAATAAATAAGCATAGTATTTGTGCTTTTTAAAAAGCTTAGGTACATTTTAAATAGTATTTACTTTCAAATGATTTATTTATTCATTTCATTGTCAAATTTTGAATAGCTTGTATTTTAAATTTATGTTTTACGAGATATACTCAAACTCATTATCCCGTATCTTATATAGTACGGATTATTTATTAGATAGATTTTTTTCTGTGAATATAATTAATTGATCTAATTACTTTTAATACAGCACAATGTAGGTAATTATTTGTTGTAAATTATGTTAAATTCTATTTTATTGATGATGAAATAATTTCAGGACCCATGATTCCTTGATGCTGGACATAAGAATTGTGTATTTCATAATAAATATTTATTTTAGTTGTAAGCGCGGGCACTCCACAGTGAATTATATAGTTTGCATTGCGACCCGATCTACATCAAACAGATTTCTTGATTAATCGCAATTATTGGAATTTTATTTTTTTTAAAACTTCGTAGGTAATATTTAAAAATAATTTTTCAAATAATTTAAAAAAACAAGAAACAAAAGACATTTCATTCTGATATTTTGATAGTTATATAACACCCTGACGATGGAAATGTTTTTTTGAATCATGTTGGTGTAATTAATCAAATAAAAGTAGTAGATATATACAAATAATACAATCAATTTTTTTTTTAAACGTCAGTCTACAATGCTGCTGAATCAATTGAAGAAAAAAAACAAAAATTGTCTTTCGTACATACTACTGTTTCTAACGGAAAAACTAATCCCATAAAATCCACATAAGCAGGGGATGAAAATCCAATAAAAAGAGATATAAACGCTTCAAAGACGCGAATATCGCTGTATGCAAATGTTCCCTCTGGAAGCTCTCAGCGAGTCTACAATGTGACTCCTTAAGTGTTCCACTTTGAATAGACCCACTCACGGGGTGAGTTCACACCTCCGTTAGTCAGCGAGCGGCGCTTCACGGGTCATTTGTCAATAGGGCGCGGGCTCGTGGCGCTGCCGTCCGAGTGATTTACCTCCGCGCGTGTGTCGGAGGTTGAGCGGAGGAGGAATTAGTCTTATCTCGAAGGCATGAAATATCTTGCGTCGCGCCGTTTCTCACAAAAAATAATACACATTGCCTGAGCAACCGTTATTTCTGGTTTCAAAACTAATAAATACGGCATACGCAGTTTTATTTAATATTCTCGTGTCTTTAATATAGTCGTGTGTATGTGACCACTTTGGTCAAAGTTTTGGATACCATTGCAGGGTCCATCATCGAGCTGATGTGGCATATTAGCCCTGATGATAGACTCTGCAATGGGATTCGAAAAATTGGCCAGAGAAATCACATATACAGTGTATATTATGCATGGCAGAATATACCAGAAAACTACACACAGAAGATTCTGAATGGCCGTGAAGACCTGAAGACATTTTAAAATAGGGCATATAATGTGGTTAATTTTTATATAGTAATTCCATAGAGCTTAATATTTAAATAAATAATATGTATGTAAATATAAAAATATATAATATCTTAATATTTAAATAAACATAACTTTATGTCGACGTATAAATAGTATGACATCTACTCTTGTAGGTTTTCACAGCTCTTAAGTAATGAAATGTCCCCACGTGTCGCATGATGGACCGTGTTGACCTCGGAACTCACGCACCCTTTATTTTAGATACTGCTAAATAAATAGAGATGCGAACACAAAAACGTCGCATCAATATTCTTACTCTCAAATTCAGCTAATCGCTTGTGCTATGAAAATAGGACTAACTTGCTGGTGTCCTGAAATGGTGCTTGAGATCACCAGGCAAGCGTCATGACGCCAACAAGCTACTTGCTTTGGGTAATTTTGTAAAATGAATTTTAGCAAAAAACTTTAAAGTGTTTATAAATTCTCAATCAAAAAATTTGTACCGTACGTAAAAAATATTTTGTCACGAAATGTTTTTGCATTGTAATTAAATGATACACAAGGCTTTCAAATCAAGCTAACAACTTGATTTGATTTGTTATACTGTGTATCAATAAAAATATTGCTTTTATCGCCTCTGGTCATAAATACTTTATTCTTTTCTTTGCTGACAATTTCTGTCTATGTAACATAACGCAAGTATTCCGGACATAGTGCTTACAAAAACAAACAATTTCCCACTCACACTAGCCTAGAATTTTATTTAGTCATAAAACTTACCATAATTAATTTTATTTACTCTAATCCTTAATATGTGTCGATCTATTTTATTTCGGATCAGAATAAAATGAAAGTTTTGACAAGAAGCACGTCTAAAAAACTCCACTTTCAGAAATACATATTTTTCGGTGTTAAATATTTAATTATCTCTAATGGAGCATCTGTTCTTCAGAGATGGAAAAATGTTATTTTGCTGCGGATAAAGCATAAATTTTAATAAAATCATTTTCAGGTAATATTTTGAGGTACATTTTTAACTCTTATTTTTCTTTAAACTTATCCTTTACTAAGTAACAAAGTGAAATTAATTTATTTTATGCAAACAAAACAATACAATTCATCGCAGGGTTGAGGAAAACATCGCTGAAAATGTCGGACAAGGTAATATTATTATGTAGCCGTATTTACAGTGTTAAACAATTTAATAATTCATTGAATTCTCAAGGCCCTTAATTAAAACATAATATTATACGTTTTACTAGTCCATTATATTAGTCCTCCTGAGGCTAAATGTATGTAGATAATTAATATTATTATTATCAAAAGAGCAATCGGCATTAAGTTTATTCAAATTTAAAGGTTTTGTCGGAAATTATGGCTAAAAAAGGAGAATACTAATGATCAATTCAGCTGAGTTTATTTTATCGAATATTATTTAATTAATTATTAAATCGGTTGCCTACTCATTAAAAACGTTTTTGAGTTACTGTGAGCCCAACACTGTCCCCATAAATATATATATATATATCTACAAGCTTAGGGCTATATTAATTTAAGATACAAGATTTCATACAATTAAATAGTTTTAATCCTCCTTTCAACGTGTCATAATTTATTTATTTTATTAAACTATTTCACAGTATCTACAATTGCTGACTGAATAATAACTCCCGAAAACTATTTTTAGGGTTGGGTTCCAAATTCACCATCACTCTCTAATATTTCCTATGACAGTAGGTCTATTAACAGTTCATGAATTCAAGATTTTACAGAGCATTTCTGAATTTAACCCTATAACACGAACCTTTGTAGAATCGACTACGCCCTGTTTTTTACTTTATACCTGTGAATTTTGGAACCTCACCAAGCCTAGTAGCCACTATGTTAGATTTTGAGAGTAGATATTTGGCTTTAAGAGGAATACTGAAGTAAAGACAACAGTGCAATGATTTTCTTAGCTTGGACATCTTTTGCCGCTGTAGGTAGGTGGAACTAAATACAAATTGTACTCGGCGGATAAGGAATTTACATGAGATGTAGTTGTCAATAAACGCCAAATTTTATGGTAGTCATATGCTTCTGTTGAAAAGCGGAAATGGTAGATGAAGAAGTTATATTACTTATTTACATAAATTAAGTTAGAGTGAGTAAGAGAATACCTTTTTCTGTCCTTGCACATCGCAAATCTCTTACACGTTCACATAAATTATTGTTGAGGCTTCTAAAAGACATCTTCCGTACCTGTTTTAATTGATCACGCCAAAACTTTCCCTGACTTCCTCTTTTGGTGCTATCCACATTTATATCAATCATACATTTAAAAATAATCCTTCTATATGTTACATTATTAAAATTATTCAAATACCCGAAATAAGGGGATTTTCAAGGATAAAAACTTTATTTTATACAGAATTAAAAAGGATAAAAACCTTATTTTATTCATGAATTAAGAGTGTTCTTAGGTTTCCACGGCCATTCAAAATCTTCTGGTCTGTGTCTTCTGGGGTATTATGCCGTGTTATTACACATCAGCCCTGATGATGGACCCTGCAATGGGACCTGAAACGTCGGCCAGAAAGGTCGTAATAACACAGCATAATACCCTATAAGACACAGACCAGAAGTTTCATGAATTACTCCTTAAAAATACAATAAACTTGAAAGATTTCTGAAAAAATAAAAAAAATAAAAAAATTTGACCGCATAGTTTACAACTTATTGTGGGAGGGGGGAGGGGGATTTATGCGTAGTACATTTTTAATATTGTGTTAATGTTTCCAAAACACTCCAATGCACGACTTGTCCATTCAGCATTTTATTTTGAATTTCGTAATTATTTGCAATATAATATGTATCATCAAATGTTTCGGAAAGAGAAAGCGGAGGATTCCCCTGCGTCAGGTGATACGAATGTCTGGAGAAATAGGGAGCATATGAAGCTACTCTTGTTTGTTCCAGTACTTTAGTACCAAAACTTAAGTTCTAGTTTTCCCAGCAAACATTGGGGGGATCGTGTATGCTACAATGAGCCATGCTTAGAGGACTTAAATATGATTTATTTCAAGGTGTGTTACGTTTCTGAAGCATTTCTGTTTAAATCGTCAAGCGGGAGTAAATTAATGTCTTAGTGTATTGAAAACAACATTATATCATCACATATCTGTGCTCTGTTGAGTGAGCTCACAATTTCGTGAGTGTTTGACGTAAATACAAAACAGAGAATTATAATATTCATGAATTAGATATTAATTTGAGATTTACAGTATTAAAATGACATCAATTCAGATTACTTACCTATTTTTGATAAAGTTTTCAATTTAACCAACGTTACATATTATTTTAATGTAATTAACCCACATTGACATTTCATTATTCTTCGATTTATAAGTGAATCCATAATAGCATTAGTTTTATGATTTTTTTTTTGAAAGAGGCATTTAATGTATTTGCTGAGAATGATGCAGAATAGTTGGCAGTTAAAAGTAAAGTTGCAGCTGGTCGATATTTTTATAAATTTATTATAATGCACGAAACGTTATTCTTGCGCATAAGGTCAATTTATTTTCGATATTCACCGAGCTATCGCGAGTACATGACATACCTACATATACAAACATTTGAAAATATACGTAAAGTATCGGTTAACAAATAACGGTATAAAGGCTTTTGAACCCTCGAGGATAAAAGGTTATTTAATTAGGGGTATTTTAAATGAAACCTTCAAATATCTAAGTCAGGTGAAAAGGAATAATTAAACTGTGCGAAGGATTATCTAGAATCATATTTCACAGGAACTAACAAAGCTTGACCCCTTGCTCTAAACGAGTATGTTCTCACGTTGCATTAGTGTATCTCTAAAGATGAGACTTTGATCTCTCATCTCAGATATTTGTTGGTAATGTTTGACACGCAATGGTAAGTCATTGTAGTCATAAAATACGTGCGATGATGATTTTTGAACTTGTTCTTCTGAACTTTCTTCGTGTTGTACTTCGTACTGTCATTCTGCTCTGTGAATATAGTAGATCATCGAGCAAATATGATGCAAAATATCGTAATATATCAACAATCTAAAAATTCTCTATACATCACTAGTACGAAGTATATTGGAATATTCGTCAGTTATTTGGTCACCTTATTACACAACACATATTACGAGAATCGAGAGAGTGCAGAAAAAGTTTCTACGTATTTTGTCATACAAAGCTGGTCAACACAATAACCTTCACAGCTACGAAGATCGACTTGCCTTTTTCAAGATGCACAAACTTGAGTCCCGACGAAAAATATCCGATCTCATTGTGCTACACAAGATTCTCAGCGGAGCTATTGATTCTCTCTGTCTATCTGATATAAATTTGCATGTTAAACCCCGTATAAGAAACCCGGAGTTCTTCAGAATAAGTCAGCACACTAATAATGTCGGTTACTTTTCTCCCATTACAAGGTTGTGTCGCACATATAATTTGTATTGTGCCGACCCTAACATTGATGCTGATATTCTTGCAGACACGTTATCTTCGTTCAAAAACTCACTCATACACAACATCCATTTTCTAAACGACGACATGAACCTATAGATCCATTAAATACTAATCGCACTACACTCAAACACAAATATATAATATACATAAATTTACATGTAAAATATAATTAATTACAAGAATACATGTTACTAGAGCGTGCCGAAGACACTTGTAATTGGGATAATGGGCATAGTCTTCACTATAATGTTTATTATCTGAGTATCATGTACCTATTATCCTGTTAGTGTCTCCAATAAATAAATAAAAAATGTGTATTCCCCTTCACGCCTGATTTGAGGCAAATCTCAAGTTATTTTTGTGTTTTTAAAAGGGTTAAGTTTAATTAACTTTTCGTCATTAATACGTTAAATTTGTAAAACGAAGCTTCTTAACAACAAACTTCTTTCACTTCCTTGTGTGTTCTTTGTACCTGAAGACCGCGACCTCCATGAAGTCCCTCCTGTCCACTCCTCCACTTTTTCTGTATATCCACCAGATCCGAAAGCCTTCTATCTGTTTCTTCTCGGGGGATTGTGACATTTCTCCCAAGAATATTATCTTCTTCCACCATCCTTAATGTGTCTCTAGACTTTTTATGCATCTCGCAAAACAGACTATGTATTCACCTAAGTCTATCTAATGTAGGTATATATTTCTATATTAATATTTATCATTCCCCATATACAAAAAATAAAACCGTCAATATCCAATTTACTTAAATAGTGTGACGTATATGAATATAATTATCTTGCAATATTGGTAGTTTTACAATTTGATAGCCACTATTTAAGACATCCCTCTACGTTTTAGAAACATTTTATTGAAGGAATATCAAATTTAATGCCTTTCTGACAATAAAATAATTTTAAAAATATATATATTGATTATTTTATTTGTATATATCTACTTTTATGTGAGTTTTTTTTTCACCAACATGTTTCAGAAATTACCATTTCAACATAATTTAAAAATAATTTTTCAAATAATTTGGAAAAACAAGGAACAAAAGATATTTCATTTGAATTTTTTGACAGTTATACAGCACCTTGATGATGGAATGGTTATTTTTGAAATACTTGAAAAAAAAAAACTCACATAAAAGCAAATATATACAAATAAAATAATCAATATTTTTTTTAAATGTCAATCTACAATGTTGCTCAATCAATTGAAAAAATAATAAAATAATTAAATGTTCAAGTTTTTGTTTGTAACATTGTGGAAATTCATTTTTAATATTTAAAAAAATCAGTATAGACAACACTATTTTATTCCACTATATAGTGTTGTTTACATTCATTTTACTCCCTTTCTTTTAACTCGTGGCGTCTGATTGCTTGCTTATCTGACGAAAATACTTTGGACCCGTGATCCAATCGAGCTGAAACATTGCAAGCAGACTGATGGTGACTATGAAGAAGATCTATCAAATTTTCGTTAAAAAAATTAATAATTTTAGTATAATTTTGGATTTTTCAAATTTTTAATGGTTTTTTCATACAACTCAGTAAGTTGTGTGAAAATACTCCAACGCATCTGGTAGACACAAAACCCGACAATGAGAAATGGAGTATTGTAAAACTTGATTTTTATGGGTTAGTTTTTTTAAATTTTTTTTTATTTAAAAAAATCCTTGTTTACAAATAAAGATACTTAATACTAATTTAACAATAAAACATAAGATAAATTACACATTTTTTTTGTTTTGTTTAATTTGTGGATTATGCCACTCTACTAGGCTACGCCTGTCCCAGAGTGGCGTTATAGAATACAATTATAATATTTTTTCGAGTTCGTCAGTAGTATTTATTTTCATAAGGTAGTTATTATGTATCTACAGAGTATCAAGTGGAATGTTAGTGAAAGTTGAGTTAGTCATAAGTCCAAGTGTAAATATGTGTAGAATAATTGTTTAATGTAAAAAGGGTTAAAGTTTTGTTTAAGATTATTTTTTATTTTCCTTAATTAATTAATTAATTTATATAGGTATATATTTTTATTTGAAGACATTATTATGCAATTACAGTAAGTAAATTTTCAGTTGCTGTTCTACCTTTGGAGGTAAGCCAGTTGTTTGCTAAAGCTTTTATTTTATTAATTGAGTATATTCTGATTTCCGGGAAGTCTGTTTTAAATATGTTAAATATTTTAGGCCCTATGTATGAGTAATTTTTCTGTCCATGTGTTGTCTTAGTTTTTGGTATTTCGTCAAGGTTTCGTAATGCTTGTCTAGTATTATGTGAATGCGAGTTACTGGTTGCTGTTAGGTGGTTTGTGTTTTTGATGTAGAAGATGAGGGTAGACTTAACGAACAGCTGTCTAACGTCCAGTACATTAAATTCTCTGAATAGTCTATCTGATTGGTATGTAAATGGTTTCTTATTAATGACTCGGAGCAAGGTTTTTTGTGCCGTTATAGCTGGTTTTAATGTGGTTTTGTATGTACCTCCCCAACTTGGAATCGCATAGTTCAAAAATGACTAGGCAAGAGCATAATAGATAGTTTTGAGTTGCTGTTTATTAAAAATATTACGTATGGATTTAAAAAGGTAAATGAGTTTTAAAAATATTATAAAATAATTTCCTAAAACATTTTTAGAATTGTTATTATTTCAAGAGTGGTGTTTTTTTTCATAAAAACTATTTTATTGTTAAAATAATAATAATAATATTTAAGCCGCTGAGTGATGAGTGTCACACCTTGCTTGTACAGACTTGCGACCCAATTATCCCAATTTGTTTGATCTTGATAATTTGATTGAGTTTGATTGATGAAGCAATCTCAATGGGCTTTGCTTTTCAATATGACTTTCTCGCTCGCAATATCTATGTACCTATAATATACATTATATGAGATGCTTATCCAATTAAATACCTTAAATGCTGTCAATTTGATACAGCATTTCAATCATTATTGAATTCTTTTGATTTAAAAATAGAATATTTACTTGTCAAACTGACAGTAAGTTGTAAGACGTTTAATATCTGAAGACCCCATGGCAAGAAGTTGTTAACTAAAATTTTTGTCAAAAATGAGTTAATAAGCCGTCTAAACTAAATATTGTACGCTCTTTCCATTGGAAATAAGTTCAGAACTTAAAAATAGTTAGAACATGTTCAAGTCATAGGGATAAACATATTAACTACACTTTTTCATAAAAATCAAATCAGTTATTAATGGGAAGAACATGTTGTCTTCAATAATAACATGTTCATGCCATCATTCTGAAATTAACACGCCTTTTAATTTGATTAGAATATTTATGGTTAATATTAATTTTACTCTGGCAGTACTGTCATATATTTGTTTTTATTTGAAGACTATTATAATATGTACTTATATATTATTTTTCAATCATTTTAAATGGTACATATCATGTTTTGTATTATTAATCAACATGCCAGGTATTTTGTAATTTTGAATAATGGATGGTAAAAACGGATAACATTTGAAGGGTTGTTTGATGTTCGTGTTTTACCAATTTTAAAAAGGTGTTTTTCTATTAAAAATGATAAAAATGAGGCGAAAAAATGGTTGTTAACTACATTTTTTTAAGGAAAATTAGTATATTTTTATTTTTTTGTGCATAAATGCATTTTTTCTACTTTGTAAATACTTTTTTGTTATTTGAGTGACACAAATAAAGACAAATTAATCCTGAATTAGCAATAAAACATATTTTTTAAAGGCGAAATGCAAACGTCTAATTATCTCAAAATGACTTAAATGTTAGTTAACAACTTCTTGCCATGGGGTCTTCATCTGTCGGCGTCTGCCAACCACCCTATGCCCGATTCTTATATAATACATATTGAGGGTCGTCAGCCAAAAGAGCGAAATTTTTTTTCCAATCTTCAGTATGCTAAGAGACCCAATAACAGAAGGGAAATACATCACAAAACATATAGATCAATAACTGTGACGTCACTGGGAATCGAACCCGAAACCTCGGAAATTAGCATCATGCCCTACTAAGGCCGCTTTGTCAAAAATGTTTTTTCGGGGCTTGAATTAATCTTATTATCATGCAGGCAAAAGGACATGTAGTGATTTCCACTCCAAGCCTAATAATGAATAAAATAAGGACAATAGGGCGTTTACTACATAACGCCCTTTTGATTACCCGAATGAATCACTACGGCCCTTTTTTGCATCCTTATTGGCATGAAATTTTGAAATTATTTTCTGTTAAACGCAATTCCTGGTCTTTTCTCTAGACGCACATTTAGATTAAAGTTTTTGATGTTTATGATAGGTATTTAAAGTTTACGTTATTTTTTGTTAAATTCAATTATATCCTTGTTTCATTTAGGGATCTTACTTACTTACCATCACGCCGTTTCCCCGCAGATAGAATAGACGCGATTATGCTAGGAAAATTAAATTGTTTGCGTCTTTAGTAAGTCCTATAAGTACGGTATTTTTGACCAGTTACGCAGCCTTGGCGTCAGCAACATCGCTTACTTGTGGTTTTCAAGCCCCATCTCCGGCAGTTTAATTTAGTTTTTTTAGCCGTGAATTCGAACGAAATTATGGACGTTACACGAAGTTGCAGATAGACAGATAGACAGACAGACAGACGGACGGACAGACGGACGGACAGACGGACGGACAGACGGACGGACAGACGGACGGACAGACGGACGGACAGACGGACGTAATTATTATATGTATGATAAAGAAAATTTGTTGCCCGGGACAATAATTATGAATTGTGAATCTGTGCGGTCCCACTGTAATTAAAGAAAGTGATTTATTTAATTACGTATCTAACTGAAACAAGTGTCCCATACCATACTTCTTACCATACTTATGGCAATGTCTATAAGTGCTGCTGTGGCCTGGACCGGGGGAAGACTCCAGTACCGCGCCTAGGCGGTCCCGACTCCAAGGCCACAGGTATCCCAATATCGTTCGCACTTTGAGGCTGCAACCAGTGTGTCTAGGGTATATTACCAGATGGTACTCACGTTTTGGTGATGCAGCTTGGTCCAGATAGCAGGGTCGCCGCGGGATTTCTAACTCCTACTAAATGATGCACTGGAGGTAGCGTGTACAAGTCACAAGGATTTTATTTAATCAAGATACAATATAAATTGAATCTTTAATATGTTAATCTTAAATATGTTAGTAGCAAGAGATCGAGGGACCGCGGATCGGTTTTATTAGTGCATATTGGTACGCGCGAGTTTAAATGTCTAATATGTAACAATCCGTAAAGTCGCGACGCGTTACGCGGGTCTCGTAGTGTTGGCGGTCGAGCGAGCGGAACAGGAATGAAGGTCTTCTCGCTCGCCGCCTGTAGGTCGGTTGCTTCCCATGGACGCCAGATGCCGCCCGTGTGGTGGGATCCACCACACGGGCGGCATAATTTATAAAATATTTTTAACGATCTATAATTACCATATGCGTTTAGTTCTCTTATTTAATATACCGTTGCTCACCAAAATGAAACACTGATGTATCTGTAAAACTATTTGTTACATGCCACCGAATGAATATTTCCAATTCAGATCTACCGCTCGAAGACAGCTCGATTGATCTTCTCTCTACCTTTCCTTCAGTGTCCACCCTTTCCGTGTCGTACATCTGCACTATCAATGGAAATATTTCTCCGTGTCGGTAGCCTTTCCCTATTGGAATAATTCTTCTCCTTGAGCAGCGAGACCAGAGTGAGTTATCACAGTGGTGAAGCGGTTGTGGGGCTAAGAGACGAGACAATGCAGAGTGCCAAGAAAATTAATAATGTTGTTCACTTGTTATATAAATACATTGTTCTGTTTCATTTATTATCATTTTTATTCACAAAGGATAACTCTAAAGAGAAGTTTTAAATTTAAATTAATTACGGGAGACAAACACACCTGTGATGACGTGATTAGTTATCCTTTAACATATTTTTAAATATAGAACAAATTAAGTAAATATTTATTGAGTTTTTAATGTTTTTTTTTTAATTTTACTATGTAGTTTAAATTGTCAAGTTGTCATATAATTCTATGGTGATCATTAAAATGTTTTAAAAACATAAAATTTGTTACCTATACGGGAGTTAAATTATAATTTTATATTAAACTGCTTAAGTTTCAAACTCACGTTGAGGTAATAAAATTTATATTTAAACGACGGTGGTAATTTTGTCTCCACTGAATATGTGGATCCAATATTTTTTCGTTAAATGTATGGCAAAACATAAAAAAGTTAATATATACATGATACAAAGGAAAATACACGGATGGTATGCAAAGCCTGATGGAAATACCACGTTAAGAAAACGCACCTATTGCTTTACTTCAGAGCTGGTGTGGAAATTAGTGAAAAATTTCTTCGGAACATTTAAGTCTTAGTCATCTCTATCTCCAAAACGATTATATAAAAATATACATTTTTTGTTGTATCCGTTCAATGATGAACTCGAAACTGTCCTTTTTGACTGAATACATTAAAGTACTCATGATACAATATTATATACAAATTCATAAAAACAATTTTTATTTACCTCGAAAAGGAAAGTGTCACATCATTTTACTAAGCTTTATAATGGAAGTAGATAAAAAATTAAGATGGAAAATATTAAATCCCTAAATTGTCACTTTCCCATCACATCACAGATTCAACTATATTTAAGAGTCAAATTCAGCGTTAAAACATATAAGGATTTGTCAGTTGTGAAAAAATCTTTCCATCTCGCAAAATGGAAGATACTTGTATAGGTACATGTATGTTTTGTGGCATATCCTCCTCCTCTCCTCCTACAGCCTACCTTAGGTTCGACGTACAACAAAGTTTAATGAGAGCTACCTACAGTTATAATATCAATATTCACGAACATGTTCCTAGAAGCGAGGCTTAAAGAAATTTCCGTTTTAATATCAGAAGGGTGAAATGAAATCAAAAATTTCGTCTGTTCCACGATGGCGGGGATGAAGGGAGATTGCCAATTAATTTCTAATTGAACACCAGTTACGCATCTAATATGGCCGGAAATAAACTTAAACACTGCGGTAATTGTCGCCCTGTACACACACATGCACACACACACGTGCGCTCTCGACGCACGCATCAAAAGGAAATTGTTTTCGGAAATCTGTTCCGAGAAAAGTCCTCCCAGACGAGTTAATATCGCGTGAGATTCAATTTTATTTGAATCATTTCGTTCACATGCACAATATTAATTAAATCGCTAAATTAAAGTACGTTTTTGTTTTTCAATTACACTTTGGCTTCATTTTCGTTAGGTTATTAACGTGAAAGCATGTGAGGATTTAAATAAAAAGTACAAAATTGTATTTTTCTCTGCAGTATTTGTTACTTTATCTATTTTTCATCATACAAATGCCGAACGACTTTTTCCTTGTTTCAGAGCAACAGCATTTTGAATCATAATTTCAACACGTGGAGACCATCAAAACGAGAAAAATTCATTGTAAAATTAAATAAGTAGTCATATTTTTTTTTGATATATTAAAAAGTAATTACAATATAATATTTTTCTTCTTCGTTTTATGCCTTATTTATTCAACGGACCAGGTTGACTATGTTCACTTTATCAACTGCAGCTCGGAACAACTCTACGCAGACTGGCCAACCACTGTCTCAGGTTTTTCAGCCATGTGTTCTCCTTCTTCCAGGACCAGTCTGATATTAGTTTTCTGATACCTCTATCTCATTTTAAATCGCAAGGTTATTAATATGATTAATAGTTACTAAAAATTAAACCATAAATCTAACTTCATGATAATTTACCTACCTTAAATACAATTTATGTTTCATCAGTAACTGCAAAATGACTGTGGTAACAAAATAATTGTGTATATATATTTCATTTATTTTTTGTATAAATATGATTATAATTCATAACTACTATTTGTATAAGAATGATAATTTATCTAATTAACAAGAAATAGCTTTGTATAAATCACTATTTATTGAATTATTAACATGTTTTGGGGACAACGGTCCCTTCATAAGAATACCACGTACTTCACCAAAAATATAGATGTATAAACAAAAACAAAAATAAATGTGTGGATGTTGAATATATTTAAAACGTTAGTTCTTATTTATTTATTTAACTAGAATTTTTTTTTTTTTTTGTAATACTTGGAATTAAAATTGTTAGTATACGTTGTATGCCGATAAAGAGAGCATTGGCCCGAAACATGTTAATAATTCAATATTGGTGATTAATACAAAGTTTTTTGAGTTATTTATATGTAAATTACTATTTTAATTTACAAATAATAATATATATTATTGTGAGAGATATGGTTCCAAAAAGCTGTTGCTCTTAATTAGATAATTCTAGCTTGCTTCTCTTCTATGTTCTGCTTAAATAATTTCAAAAGTAAGTAAGATTAATAATATAAATATCATAACAGTAATAAAATAAAGATAAGCGTTTTTTTTATCAACTTTTGTTGAAGACACGTTACGATTTATTATAACGTAAAATTAAAAATTTCCTCTAATTCTCTAAAATAAACCCAAAACTCATTTGTTAGCGAAACAAATCCTCAACATTTTCACCCAGCACAAAAACAAATATCTCAGATTTCACAAAAGCTAGAATTATCTAAATACAATGTAAAGATTAAACAAAAGGGGCGTTATTTCTGTAAAAATACAATGTATCAGAATAAATAACCGATATGATTTTGAGAATGTAGCGGGGCATAATGACATTATCTGAAGCAACACATTCTAATTTCCCATAGCGCCGCGCCGCCTAAATCCCGCGCCGAGCAGGTCGCCGCGGTAATTGACTATTAAAAAGGGGATACACGACTAAATTGGCAATACAAGTCGAGCTAAGTGGATAAATGACTATGATACATTTTGTACATCCGCGCTTAATCACGTGGAAACTAGAAACAGCGGGTATAAAGTACCTGCAGGTGAAAAAATCCCGGTGGGCTGAAGCCATTAATCCCTCCACTGCGGAGACTGACAGCTGTTTGATATATATTCTCGACGATATGGTAGCTATCCATGTCAGTGGAGGAACTTGGGTACAGATTCTAACAATTATCGGAAGATCTTGCAGATCAATGTGAATCTATACAACCTTGCGCCTTACTTATTAAAAATGGGTAACACTACTTAACTCACGGTCCATACACGGTGATACACCTACTTATATTCATTGACTATCGAAGGGAGTTCGAAGGTAACAAAACTGTAAAATCCAGGCGCCTTATTCTGATATCAAGATGGTCGTCGAAAATCGGGTCCCGAATTGACGTTCACAGCTATGATGAAAAAGAAAAAAAGATGTTACCCATCTCAGATAACATTGATCGGCCTTAAAACATTTTTGTATGATGTTAAAAATATTCATTTGTACATTTTATTTAACTATTTCAAATTTAAATCGACCAAAAAATTTTTCTAAGCAGTCATGATCATTTTTCAAGTAATGACTGATTAAAGATCTATGTACGATTCTTCATACAAATTCCCTGCAGAAGTAAAAATATTTTTTTATACCATGCAAAATTGCCATTTAAAATAGTGGTCATTAAGAAATCGCCATTTTTGATATCCTCTATTAATCGATTAGTGATAAAAAAAAATCTTAGTATTGGTCTAAAGGAGTTAAGTTAGCAAGATATGGCCTGATTCCAAACAAATCCGCCACTCTGAAGTTTTACTCAGCGTGAGTAACAATGATAGTGAGAAGCAAAACCAACGTCAATTATGGCTTAACTTTTGAACTCGATGTGTCAAAATTTAAAAAAAAACTAACTTAACTCTATAATTTCTAATAATTTCGTCACTTTTTTGTTACCGAATTTCCTTTGCTAAATCTTCAATTGAAGGTTGATATTTTATATACTTCAAGCGCTTTTAATTTCATCTGTCAGCTGGTTTCTTGTATTGGTTTTTATATTGTTTGAGAATAATGCCTCACAAAAGTACGCCGAGGGAAAAATTGTGGTCAAAGCCATCCTTAGATTTTTCAGGGCACTAAAAGTATCGGTTTCAAACAATTAAAATTTCCTATTCGCAGGGGTACTTTTCATTAATTTCCAAACGATTTCTTTACATATTTTTAATTTTCAATCTCATTTCGACGACTCAGATGTTGTCTTGAAATTCTGCAAATTGCATCTCCAAATAATCAATTTTCATCTATTGGAAACTCTATCATTTCAATTTACTGTAGATTATACTGTATCCCGCTAATTAATTATTTTAATAGCCTGTTCCTGACTTCTTAATTGATTTAATCGGTGAACTGATCAGGTAACGAGTTTACAATATGCTGGTAACGCCAACCTTCTAAAGATACTTTTTATATAATAATACTAAATAGTTTTATGTATTTATTAGCATCCAAATATTAATATTCAGTTCATTCGAACAGAAAGATCTGTAAAAAATATGGATGAGGTGACTTCCTAATTACCATTGACCTTTAGGAAAGTTTGTCAGATTTTTATTCTCAAGAAAAAGAAGAGAACAGTAATTTCTATAAAACCGTCAACAAACCTTTATGAATTCTATTTCGACTCGGCCACATCACATTATTAAACATTAGCAGTCCAACGATAGGTTGAATCAACTGTAAAAACGCAGAAAATTCCTGTCAACGTAGGGGTCAAGCAGCTCTTAAATTCACTAGGTTTATTGCAACTGACGAAAATCATTTACATGTTTCTTACCTTGACACATGGGTAATGTAATGAAAAGACGCAAGTGAATGTCTTAGAGTTTCCGTAAATAATTTCACAAATTCTACATTATTCCCACTATATTTAATACTCCATCTATCTTCACTGATACGACATTATAGATGTTAATGATTGGGTCAAGGAATGTTTTTAAAACAACCTTATATAATATATGTGGGTTTTGAATGAAGTAAGCGTAGTGAGCATTATTTGTTACGGGGTGATGACAATCTGTAAACAATGCGTGTCATCTCTTACGTGGGTGTTGTAAATTAGCTAGCCATCACTGACCAACACTATTCAATTAATTTTTATATATATTTCAGAAACAGAAAAAAATATTTTTAACGTGCATGTGTGAATTTTAACACATATGTAATAAATAAAGTGTAAAAAATATTTAAGGGAAATATTAAAAAAAGTTTTCCTTGGATACTGAAAAATGTATTTTTTTTGATATGCACGATTTTGTACTAACTATTCTCCCGGCCGTTTCCCCATAGGGGTAGGTAGAGAGAATACAATGCCACTGTCTTCTATCCTGACACCTCACCCTTGCTTCAACCACATTGCTGATGCTTTTAGAAGGGCTTTTAACATTTTCCTTCTGATTCCCTTAAATGCTCCTTTTTCGTATATCGTCTACGTAAATCAATATCACGTTTAACAAAGGAAAATGCAATACCTTATAAAGTTTTCGTTTTTTTCAGATATCTCATTATATTATACAAGTATGACAATTATATTATCTGATTAAGTATGTACTGGTGCCAGATACATAATCGGATGTTTCAAAAGAGATATTTTGTTGTTGGAAAATAATTTTTAAATTTGACAATTATTGTAAGTTCAATCAGAGTGAAAAACGCAAATTAAGTAGGTATCATTGGAAAAATATTATAAATCTTCCAAATCAAATATGAATTATATTTTTAAAAGCATTAGTCCTCAAATATCAAACGCTAAAAAAACTAACCCATAAAAACCAAGTTTTTATTGTACTCCCGTTCTCATTTACTAGTTGAAATAGGTTTCACGCCCACCCCATGCGTCGGGCTCGAGTTGGGCGATGCTCCGAAAGGGAGTAATAAAAAATTTCGAAAAATCCAAATTTATACCATAATTATTTAATTATTTAAACGAAAATTTGTTAAATCTGAAATTTGTCTGCCTGCAAAGTTTCAGCTCAATTAGATCACGGGAAAAGGGTTAAAAATCGATCCAATTTTTTTTCGACAGACAAGCTGACGCTACGAGTTAAATGAAATGGAGTAAAAATAGATTTTAATTGTACTTAATCAATTTAAATGTGATACAAATTGCAATTGTTTTAAATTAAACAATAAATAATTTTAAATGTATTATTTTTCTGAAAAATATATCGTTTTAAAAATTATGCTTACGTTTCACCTAAAATACTCGGGAATATTTTTACTCACCAAATTGTGACCTGACATCACACGGCATCTCATCTCGATAAATCATAAAATAAATTAGACTTATATTCTTCGTATAGTAAAATATAATTGAGGGAGAAAATTTATAATTACCACGAAGTACAAAGTTGTGAGTTTAGAAT
Source organism: Agrypnia vestita (assembly GCA_016648135.1). Taxonomy (NCBI): domain Eukaryota; kingdom Metazoa; phylum Arthropoda; class Insecta; order Trichoptera; family Phryganeidae; genus Agrypnia; species Agrypnia vestita. Next base: position 4,740 of record JADDOH010000658.1, on the reverse strand, counting down.
ATATCCACCAAATACAATAGCCTAATAACCCAGAAAGCTGTATCTGCTGCTAAAGCTTAGGAAATCCGCAAAAAACAATAAATTACTCGAAAGCGCATGCGGCCGGTGGTAGATTTAGATAGGAGCCGATTCAATGAAAGACCTTTGTAAAAGATAACCGGGTATTTGGGAAGGGTTCTGCCGAGGCATAACTTCCACCGCAACGCTTCTTCAACTTTGAAAGAGAATCCATATATTTTCATAAACAATTTTAATGAACGCCCAACCCATATAAAGCAACTTTGATGTTAATCATAAATTAGGAGGTCAATTTCAAAAAATCCTCCAGTAGATACTTTAATCGATTTTGAGTTAGCAACCAATTGGGTTAATAGTTAAAAAATACTATTTAATATTCTAAATTACGAAACACATATTAATAAAGTGAGATAAAATGATAATTCCGCTGAAGAAATAGTGTTTTTTTTTTCAATGATGTTAACGCCGTTCAAAAAATGAAAAAATGCTTATAGATCACTCCAGCTTTAACTATAATTTACCTACATAACTTTCATTTATATACCTTAGTGTTGGTCAGGGAATGTAAAGTACAATATGACGACATATTGTACTTAGTTGGGTTGAAATATATCACACATGGATCGCTCAGTTGAAATATACTCGTTAACGCGTCGCATACCTACTCAGTCGAAATCCACCGCTCGTATCGCATACCTTAAATCGAACCCATCGCTCTTGTATCATATATCTATAATCCGTAAATAATTAATGAAATCACTTAGATTTAACAATAGCACGAGTATTCCCAAGACATTCCGATCGAAGAACACCCGTCTCTTATGGTGGATCGCGCCAGGAATAGGACACTGCAGAACCGGTAATCCAGAAAAGTATGGGCTTGCATTCCTTTTCCTGTTATTATTGATTGTCACCCACCAAATTATATGAATGTTACATCATTTCATTGGTCTTTTCTGACTTTTTTCATTATTGAAGTTCGGCCAACACTTTTAAAAATAAAAATATATTTACTTGAAAAAATCCCTGTTCAATAAAATTCGTATAAATTAATAAAGTCCACATTTTCAATTTTTTATGGTGTGTCTTCTTGATTTATATTATATTGTATTCTTAGTTGAAAATTTTTTCGTACAAAATTTCTGAAACCAAGTGAAATATTAAAATAAGAATATCTCACTTTTGTGAATATTAATATATATTTTTGTGAATCGGCTAACCAGATGAAATTCATTGAATAACTTAAGCGAAATGATTTTTCTAAATTTATAATTTACTCAGGTTCAATAGTATCTGTGTTACAATAACTGAAACATAAAATACTTACCCGATTGAAAGTTTTAATCCAATTCAAGTTTCAAATATGCTTGAGTAAATTATTTCCTCTAAGGTAGATGATAATAATACTTTACTGCGGAGTCTATTTTCCGTCCACGCAAAACCTATTCAACCGTACCCCATCATTATCGATTTTACCTTATGCTATGCATCAAACTAGACTAATCACACTTCACGAAACATGCTACTATGCACACACTCCATGTGCCAAACATGTGTGTATTGACTCCATGCACCAAGCATAAATTACAGTGATAAAATTGATTTCAAGCTAACTGATTACTTTTAAAATACTTGAATCAAATAATTTTTCGCTTCAAACAGTTGGAGAAACGGTAAGCACATAACACTAAACCTCTCCCGTGAGCTCGATAAATCCTTAAAGGCTCCGGCGGTGCTGGCCGACACCTACCCTTGCATACAGCGGAGTGTTTGGAGAGGTCTCATATAGCATACAACATTATTTAATTAGCCCCTTAAAACTCAAGTGAATTCAAGCTAATATTGATTTTCTCTACAAAACGTAACGCAACGTAACAATTAGCAAAATTACATGTTATTTTGATATCACAATACTGTATTTATCATTTTTGATTTTTAATAATGATCTTTTGTTTAATTTGTGATATTTCCTTATTGCGTGTTAAACATTAAGGATTTTTTAAAAATATATATTGATTATTCTGGAATATTTCAGTGCGATTTATCCAGAATGTATTGCACTGAATAATTTAGCGAAATCGATATCTGTATCTAAAAGATTTATCTTGCGTAAAATATTTGAAAGTTGGCTGTGAGTAAAAAAGTTCTTCGTCAAAATAGTGGGAAATACGATTTTTACAAGTGTATGTCAGAGTTAAATAAACGAAAACATATACATACATACATATTGTTCCGGACGGGAACGCGCAAAAATATGGGGTGATTCCACCGCCTTACGGTCAGGTCAACCTGATGGCACCGATATCGCAGATTCTCAGACGAAAGCGAGATCGTATAAAAATTCGCTGAGAATCTTAGAGCGGTCCAAAGGCTGAAGCAGGAGTCGAGTAGAGAAGAAGAGAAAGTCGCAAGTAGATCTGGAGGTGAACGCAGGAGCAGAACTGAATTCTGGGTTCCTGCGCCACGTAATTTATTTCATCAAAAAATCAGGGCCCGCACGCCCAGGCGCATTTTCAACGACCAGTCAGAGGTCGGCATTTCGGAAACCGACGACACCGACCTCTGTCTGACGGCGGGATCACTACTCATAATTCGAGTCGCAGCTCTATGAGCAGTGGTCCCGTATTCAAAATATTAATAAACATGTAACTAAACATTCTACTATAGTTATAACATACTATTTTTACACATTTATATTATATCTTTCTTTTGTTTCAATAACAAATGTCTCTCAGGTTCATCCTTCATGGAGATAATCGATAAAAAGGGGGCCAGACTCGCCAAGCTGGGTGCAATAATTTCGTATATTTGGTCTCTCTGGCGAGCCTGGCTACACAAATTCAATATTTTTTCTACATAAAATTATGTAAAGCCATATACAAGTGATTGCGAACAAAATCATATTAATTTTTACATTTTATAATTTTTGTATAAAAATGGCGACTTCGGCACGGTACCGATGTCGCAAGAGGGTACTGAATTGTGTTTGATAAAAATGGCGACTTTGGCACGGTACCGATAAAATGGCGACTTCGGCACGGTACTGATGTCGCTAGAGGGTAAAACCGATGCCCCCGGACTGTGGCGATACCGTACTGCAGTCGCCCAATATTACGATTTGGGAAGATTAAAATCTTTTTCAAGAATCAAATCATGCCGCCGCGATTTCTTCTTACATCGCTTACAACATACACAAAAACATTTTTAACAACAAAATTAATCCGATAACGACCTCCCAGTGATGTAAAAAATAAACTTTAAAAAACATACATACAAAAATTACAATAAATAACTTCGGTTATTTTTAATAAAAAATGCGTCGAGCGCGCTAGGCATACCCAAAGGGTTTTATTTATTCTTGCCCATGTGCGCGCTCGCGCTCACAATTCATGTGATAAAAAATGCAATAATTAATTCTAAAAAATCAAAATACAAAAAATCACTTTTTTCTTTAATGAAATGTTCATCAGTGCCAACATATGGAGATTGGTAAAAAAGGCCCGATTAAGGGCCACCGGTTTTTTCTTGTCCGACACACTCCCCTCGTGCAGCTTGCCTGTGCTACCGGGAGGACAAGATATCTCGTCATAACTTTACTCTGTCGCAATCTTGGACAATGTCACGATCCTGGTGGCGGGCCGGGTGTAGTCACCGGCGGCGGTCCGTACACGAACGACCCGAACTTGACCGTCCGGTGCCGGCTTCGCCTCCATTATTATTCCTCTGGGCCACGTGTTTCGGGGAAGTGCGGGATCAACGATCACCGCTATTTCGCCTTCCTTGATGGCGGGAGCAGATTCCTGCCATTTATGCCTTCGGGCAAGCGTGGGCAGATACTCGCGCATCCATCTGCGCCAAAATAGGTCGGCCAGCTGTTGGCTCACTTGCCACTGCCTTTTCAGGCACACGTTCTCGTCAAGGGCGCCGTAGATGGCCAAATGCGAGTTGTGGCCTGCCATCCCCAATAAAAGATGGTTGGGGGTGAGGGGGGCATCATCTTTCGGGTCCACTGACACATGGGTCAGTGGACGGCTGTTCACGGTGTGCTCGGCTTCGGCCAGCACCGTTCTCAACATTTCTTCTCGTGGCGCTCTTTCTTTTAGTGTGGCTTCCAATGCCCTTTTTACGGCGCGTACTAAACTTTCCCACGCGCCGCCCCTGTGCGGGGCGAGGGGAGGGTTGAAGTGCCACTCCACCCCGCTCCCCGCTAGATGCTCCTGCATTCTTTTATCTTCGGACAATTCGGCCAATGCCCTGGCCATTTCTTTTTCGGCTCCTCTAAAATTTGTTCCATTATCCGAGTAGATGAAACGAGGATGACCGCGGCGTGCTGCCATTCTTCTAATGGCGAGTATGGCTGAGTCAGTTGTCAGCGACTCAGCCAGCTCCAGGTGTACGGCGCGTGTTGTTAGGCACGTGAACAACGCGCCGTACCGTTTTCTTTTCGTCGGCCGATGGTAATCATCATCGGCCCAAAATAATCCAATCCACTTCGGTGGAAGGCCGGCGTGTGATGCTCCAGCCGGCAGACCGGGATTTGCCCCATCAACGGAGGGCGCGGCTGGCTTCTCTGGACTCGGCACGCTTGGCACTCAAACTTGATACGTCACACTGTCGGTCTTAGTCGTAGTATGAAAAAGTTTTCACGTAAATCAGACACGGTTCGTTCGGTGCCCGGGTGATTTCCTTTTTCGTGATAATGTTTTACCATTATTCTTGTGT
>JADDOH010000657.1:0-149616 GCA_016648135.1 Agrypnia vestita | reverse complement strand
GGAAATCCTCCCATGGCCGTTGCGAACAACCTTTTGCGACGAGACGTACTTTCTTCCCAGTAGTTTTAGTGCTAAATACAAATCGATTTCCGATCACTTTTCGTTGTTTTGGCCTTGTAACTATTTTCCATGTCTTATTCTTTATTTGTGATAAGTACTCGTCCTCCATGGCTCCTTTCCATGCATCAACATCATTACTCTTTTCTATTTCATGCCATGTAATCGGTTCTACAATAGTTATCCCAGCTATCATCTGCGCATTAGTCTCTTCAATATCTGATTCATTTTCACTTTCAGTATTATCTCTTACTAAATTGTGCTCCTTTCGCGGTCTTCCCACTGAACCGGAACGTATTATACGTGGTCTTCCTCGTCCTTTTTTTGATGGTTCTATTAATCTTTCCCATGAGACTGTTGATTTTCTTTTTCTTTGTAATAGACCAGTTTCTCTACTTTCACCTGCTTCTATTACAGGCATTCTACTACTTTCTCTCATTTCATCATTTGTGGTTGGATCATTCAATTCTATATTTACTTGTTCATAGTCAGTATCTTTTTCTTCATCAAGTATTTCTTTGTACTCATCCTTGAATGCCGTTTCATTTATGAATTTTACATCTCGAGTTACAACGATTTTTCTCGTCTTAGGGTCATGTATTCTATAAGCTTTAGATTGAGTATCATAGCCCACAAAAACTCCTAATTGTGACCTTGAATCAAACTTGCCTTTTTGAGGTCCTTTATCTTTATAATATGCTTTAGATCCAAACACGTGCATGTAGATTACTGTAGGCTTCTTCCCATTCCATAGTGTATATGGTATATTGCCACTTAAAGCTGTAGTTGGGCACCTATTTCTCACATAATTAGCAGTATTCACTGCTTCTTCCCAAAAAGAAGGAGGGCTTCCTGCTTGTCGCATCATACAGCGCGCTATCTCGACCAGAGTACGGTTTTTCCTCTCTGCAATCCCATTTTGTTGAGGCGTATAAGGCGCTGTTAATCTCCTTCTAATTCCTTCTTTTTTCAAGTACTCGTCGAATGTATTGTTGACGTATTCTCGCCCATTATCTGACTGAAGATATTTTATTTTCTTCCCTGTCAAATTCTCTGCAAAAGCCTTGTACGATTTGAACGCGCTTAACACGTCGCTTTTGTTAGCTATAAAGTAGACTTTGCACCATCTAGACTTGTCATCGATAAAAGTAACAAAGTACTTCTTACCGCCATAAGACTCATGTCTCATCGGACCACACACGTCCGAATGCACTATTTCTAGTAACTCGCTTGTGCGATCTTCACATCCTTTAGAAAAAGGCGTGCATGTCTGCTTCTCTCTTATACAAATCTCACACTGAGACAATTTTTCACTGTCTTTGATGTTTAGCCCATGTACCATGCCACTCTTTGCCATGGCTTTCAAATCACGCTCATTAAGATGTCCGAGACGCTGGTGCCACATATCTATAAGTGTCTCTGGGGTCGCAGCTATATTGACAGCATTTTCGCTCATCCGAACATTATACAAATTACCAACACGGTCAGCACGCATGTGAATTTTGTCATTTTTATCAATCACGATTGCGTCATTTTTTCTGAATCGAACTTCAAACCCATAATCCGTCGTTTTTGACACTGATAATAGATTAGTACGTAGATCCGATACATAGAACACTCTTTCTATATCTATTTGGCGTTCTTCACTGCCCGTGTCCACTGAGATGCTGACCTTACCCGTACCCGTAATTTGTGTTTTTTCACTATTAGTTGCTAAAAACCTGATCAGTGCCACTGCCGCGTAAACGCGCGAAACTTTGCATGTCCCGTCAGGCCAGTGCCGCGTTACCGCGCGGGAATTTTTCCATGTAAATGCGCACAACAACAAACGATTTTTAACACGTCACCAATTTTAAATCGTACTGGCATCTATAGACAACGATCCTAAGCAGTAACCATATTTTTAAAACCACCAAATCTCGTAAAATTAGTGATTTATGAAAGTGTTCCATCTGACAGTTCTCAGAGTTCGCTAGGGTCGCCGCTTGCAAAGTTTTTTGGCTGAGAAACGGGGAATCCTGCAATACTTCAATTTAAAACTGCGCGTTTGGCTTGATTTTGTTCCCAATTATTGACAATATTCGTCGGTTTTTTCGCCATTTTCGTATTTTTAATGCAATTTGAGTGAATATAACAATCTTGTGCGTCTATAAAATTATTTTTTTATCTTTATTTTAGCGAGATTCAACTGAATTTTTTGTTTCTCTGTTTTTCCGTACTTCAGTTTGATTTTGTTCACGATTATTTAAAATATCAGTGGGTTTATTTCGCCGTATTCCTGTATATAGTGCAATGTGAGTGAGTATATCTATCTAGTGTGTCTATGAAATTAATTTTTTCTTTGTACACGTTGTGTTCAAATTATTGTGTTAATTTTTTGTTATAATACATGCGGCAACGGACTTATTTATTTATTGCAAACGCCGTGCGCGTGTGTGTATACGGAGCGGCAACTCGTAGCACAAGACGCGTCGGCTCGCGGCGAGCAGGTACAAACCTCGCTCGCATCGAGCCACGCGGCGCAGCGCCCGCGATCTATATACACCACATTTTTATCTTTTTTCGCGAGATTCGCGTGAATTTTTTGTTTCTCTGTTTTTTTATAAAACATTTTTTATATTTCTTTTTGTGACATTACAATGGCTGACATATGATGATGATGAGATTGTTGGACAAACCGCCGAATCTGATGAGAGTGATGTGGAATTCGAATTGCCAGAGTTTTTTGAGCCGGATGAAAATGAAAATAATGTGCCTGACGAAATAGAAAATATTGCCTCTACTAGTGACGTCGATAGTACCTAGATCACTATTTCATTGGGATAGCGATCCTTTCGTGCCTCAAAGGACAATTTTGATTTATGTTTTGATTCATTCAATGCTATGAGTTGAACCGTATTTTGAAATATACCACACGCAGGAAGAATTCACTACATAATAGTAAGATATTAAAGGTGTAACATTAAAAAACAGGTAAAAAAAAACAAAAAAAGTGAAATAGTGACAACCCTGTTGTATATTTTGCGGAATGAATTTATTTTGCTTTTGCTTCAAAAAACTCCGTCATAAATTCGAAAAACATAATTCTTTGGTAAGTTCTTACACTTTTTCATCATATTATGTCTATTTTTATTGTTTTTTATTTACTTTATTTTACGGAAAAATGTCTGGCCTATAGGTGTCCCCCATAGTAAATAAGGCTGGCAGTTAAAAGGTTAAGCTCAGAGTTTATCTGTGTGAAATTCTTAATCACTTGCTTTTGGTTGCACATATGACTAGTGCACCCACTGTCAATACACCAAATAGGATTAATTTGCTCACCCAACATCACCTCTTCGGTGGTGCTTAATAACATTGTTGTCTTCCGCTCATTATTTCTATTGCGTTCTAACTGTTGTGCACTCTGTTTATACTTATTGTCACTGATATTTTTGACCTTAAACTCTTTTGCTAAATGCCCACGACGACGATACCGGTAACACTCAATGTAATTCTTATTATCGCGGTGGTCATGATTCTTCTTCTGAAAGGCATTTTTATTGAAACGTTTGACAAACATCGCCCCTTGGTCAACAATTTTAGATTGACGACCCTCAAAATCTTCGATAATTTTGATCTTCAGCGTTTCCGTTGATGGCAAATCATCACGAGATTCGATTGCCGTTCTGAACATGTCGAAAGAATCCGGCAAACTATACAGCAATAATATGGCTAAAAGTTCATCAATAACGATCAATCCGATTTCTTTAAGTTTTTTGACAACATCAAAGAAATCCGCTATGTGTTTACGTAGGTCACTTTCTTCCTGCATACGAGTCAAAACCAATTTTTTCAACAAAGAGGCCTTCCTTGCGGGTCCACTCGACTGATACATAGACTTTAGCTTGTCCCATATAGCTTTAGAAGTTTCTAAGCCATCCAATGCAGCTAACTCACTCGGACTGACCGCCAATAATATATCCGATTCGGCCTTTCCGTCCATTTTAATCCATTCTGCATACTTAGGGTCCATTGATGACGGTTTAGGTAATGATCCCAATACGTACTCCCATAAATCATTTTTCTTTAGAATAGCACGCATATGTATCTTCCAGGTGTCATAGTTATTTGCAGTTAATTGATCAATTTTAATAGATGCAGCCATTTCGAAGTTTCTTCAACTCCAAAACAATGAACGTGTTCGCATTCCAACGATGTAAACAATACGGAACGTAACTTCTAAGTCCGCGTCACCTTAATGTGCTCACTTACGTTACGGCGCGTTTATAACCTCTCTTTTTTTACGCAAAACTGTTCTCGCTTATAACACTGCAAATCCCACTAATTGTTCACGAAATTGTTTATATTTCACTCACTGGGCCCATAACCTGAAGGGTTATGAATAACAACAGTCCTTTAAAGCAATGAATTTATTTATATTAATCAAATATATCGGGAGACAATGTTATTGCTCAGAGCTCGAGCCGCGACACACAATACACGTATAGAAGTATACACACAATTTGATATAGATGGAGCTCACGTCGCTTCGTATTATCTTAACAGTTTCGACTTTTTTTCATTATTGTATTTTTTAGCTGGTATTGTCTGCTGATAAGCAATAAGTATTATGATCATTGTCTTATAGTTAAAAAAATATTTCATGAATAATCAAGTGGCGGCGTCCTAATCTTGAATCAAACGTATTTCAACCATCTCTGTTTTTCTGTTTATGAATTTTTTTTCGTCATATTAGTATAATGTTGCGGCCCGCGTAGCAAACACATGTATGTGGCGCGAAGAAAAAAAAAGGTTAAGTATCGCTGGTCTAGACCCTTCTGGAAGCCCCTGGAATGTAATTTATCTTTATTATTTTTCCTTATCAAAAAAATATCATAACTGACCTCTAATATATCCAGACTTATGTGTCGGTTGATTCTTAATTTTCACAAAACTGATTTTTCTAACCACAAGTAATTAATTTTACAACAGATTGTTAGTTAACTTTGTTAAAACCACTACTAGATTTTAGGTCTACCGGTTTCGAGACGTATCCGTCTCTTCGTCAGGACCAACACTACATTCACAACACTACACACCTCAACCATAGTATTGTTACACTTCCACCAATAATAGATCACATGCGTGTTAGTCTTGTCAGGGACAAACATGCACTGATTAGCCTAATGAACCATCAGGGATCTACCGAAAGAGAGTGAGAGGGGGCGGGGTCTAATGTGGGTGTTACCCCATCTTTTGTGAACATTAAATTAAACAAGGGGCTATATGGAAAATTAATTTGGTTGTTAATTAGGGGTGCTCTAGTATTCACCGCCTCCATAAAATAAAAAAATTCTAAATTATTCAATTTTTAACCTTCATTAATTTTTAATATTGTTTAATATTTTTACCCCTGTTTTTGCGTCAAATTTATGATCATTTTCTATGAGTTGGTTGGAAAATTCAGAAAAATTGTTGTTATTAAGACACCTCATATGTTCTTGGATTCTAGTATTAAAATTACGAGATGTCCTTCCAATATAATGTGCTGGACATGAGCAACATTATTAATTGGTAGATTCCTGAGTTGTCCATTATGTTAATTTAATTAATTAATTTTACTTTCTAATTTATTCCCTATCAAACGTAACACATAAATAATTTTTATTTTTATATTAATAATGTCACTACAAAATTATTTTTCTCATTTTGAAGAAATTTTTATGTTGGTTATGTTATTCTACAGATATTAAATTAATATTCTTTGTACATCCCTTCTATGTAGGAACCATTTCAAAGAGAACAGAATATTGGCGGATAAGTGCAGAGGTGAAATTTATAAAATGTAAAATTTGGAATGCTGCAGGTAGTTAGGAACTTAGAGTTAAGGTTAAGAACTCTGGAATATTAAAGTTGCCTTATAAGTAAACGTTGAAAAGTACTCAGTGAAGAAATTGTAAATCATAAAGCGCTGTACTGAAATATTATATAAGAGGGAAGGAAGGGCATATTCATAAATTTTAATATTGTCTAAGGATGGAACGATATCTAATATTCACCAAATGGAATTCCATGGACATTTTGAAGTTCTCACATATGACACATTCCAAGTAAAAGTATAACATAGTTAAATCTCTATATAATATATGGAAAAAGTACTGAATGAAATAATGAAACCGTTAAGTCTGAAGTTAGTTAAAGAATTTAAGATTTAAGGATGAATTACTCAACTGAGAAACTAATTATGTGTTTTTCTTTACTTTTTTTCTTATTTATTTCTTACTTACTTACTATCACGCTGTTTCCCCGTAGGGGTAGGCAGAGAGGATAGAACGCCATATTCTTCTGTCCTGACGTAAAACTCTCGCCTAATCCACATTCATACATCTTCTCATGCAAGCTCAACGGTTGTTGGACCATCTTCCAGTATCTGATTAATCTGGTAATGCCACGTCTTCCGCGATCGCCTTCTCTTTCTGGCGCCATAAACACTTGCATTATATATCTTTTTTACCATTTTTTCCTCATTCATTCGCTTAACATCCTCAAACCACCTTAGCAACCCTGTTTTAATTCTATGAATGCTAAGATCAGCTTTACATTCATTCCTAACTCATTCTTTACTCTATCATAAATGGATTTGCTACACATACGTCTAAGGGATCTCATCTACACTACATTAAGTCTACTTTCGTTCCTCTTCTGCCAGCTCCAGGCTTCACTTCCATACATCACTGTCGGTACAAGAACTTTTCTTCTATCATATTTTTTTTATATATTATTCCAGCTTACATTATATTTATTTTACGTTACATTTATTGTGTATCCGTGCGCTTTCATTACGATTTGACCTTATTTTTTTTTCGTTTTTACTAAATTATGTTTTTTCTGTATGTGTTTCTGTTTCCTCCGTACTTTGGGTTTCCCTTTATTCTAGTTTTTGTATATACGTAAATATAAGATTTTTGGTCCTTACGAAGAGTATGGTCCTTAAAGAAGTCTCAAAAATCAGGTTACATTTTTCTCGATTTCCGCCTTTTGGCCGAATACCATAGGTACATGAAGAATATTTTGCGGAAACTTTTCACTAAAGCTTCACAAAACATTTTCAAACATATTGTTTTTGCACTTTTTGTGTATCGTACGCACAGGGGGACCTGTAAGTTATTGTTTTATAATTTTCTTCCTTAGACTTACCAGCTACGGTATTCTCCATTCCTGATTTCCTTTTTACCTTTAATTACTTGACTCTCTTGGTTTGGTTTTAAGCTAAGTCTTTAATTTTTTTGTATTATTAAGTCATTATTATTAAATATTTACACATAACTTGTTAATTCAGTGAAAACTTGTTAGATGGTCTCTGTACTATTTAATATTCGTGTAGAAGCTGATTCTTATTTGTACTATTAGTTTCTCGTAAATAAATAAAAAAGAAACGTGCGTACTCATGTACGCGTGTTGGAAGTTATACATAAAAACTACAATAAAGACAAAATTTAAATTAAATAACGCTCAAAGTACTAAGTTGTAAATATGTACTCTGATCATTGTTGATTATTTTATTGAGTTTTATGAAAATAATTAAAACTCATACTTACAGAAATGTATTCTCTAATATTTAAACTTTCTCATAAATAACCTTCGTGAATTCTCGAGTACACAGAATTTGACAGCTGACAATAGTTCAATATGGCTTATTGAGACGTTGTACCTTGCGTACCGTCGGTCGGTTTTGTTTTCAAAAAGAGTTCAAGTATCTACCCACTTTCAGTTTCATCGATTTTCGACCACAAACCGTGTTCAAATCCCTATTCAAAAATTTAAAAACTATACAACTTTGACAGCCGCATCGAATATCGAATGAATGGATGTGTTTTTTTGTTTTGATATTACTCGAATATCTTTTTTAATTGTTTTTGACATGGAGACAAAAAATATTTTTTTAAAAAACATTGACAATAACACGAAATACATAAATCTGTACGAAAAGCTCATTTTGATTAGGAACACAGCTTAAATCGTATTTCAATAAACAGTCTTATTTTTAATTCAATAACCAATCATTCATCATCTTCTGAATTGAGCATCTTTATGATTGGTACTCGATTCAAGATGGTCGACAATACGTAATGTTACTGTAATAGGTACTAATTTCAATTGAATAATTTTTTACAGTTTAATGACTCGCATTCTCATTATAATAAAAATTTAATCAAAAATAAAAAACCGCAATTTCCGCGAAAATAAAAAAATTACCCTTAATGCTCCAAATGAACTATAACTTCAAAAAAAGTTAATCGAACGCCACAATGTGTGCATCTTGCGTTACCCTCTCGTGCTAAGTAATCTAGAGAAATCTTAATACATAGACACCGTTACCTTCCAACTGCGTTATAAACTTTCTGAGATATAAGCGTTAAAATTCTGTCTTTTATTTTGCCAGACATTGTAGTGTGCATCCAAAACTGATTTTAAAATCGTATTTACGTCAAAACTTTTAGATGATTGCTATGTAAACTAATAATGTTCTGTCGATAATATTCATCGAACGTAAACAACCAACATCTCCGTTAAGTTGGTTGTTACCTGCTGCTTAGCATATGATAGCAAACAAAGTTACTTTAGCTTTCGAATATAAATTTATATATTGTAGAGTATATTGATAGGGTGGTGGTTCCAATACCTACCCTCGACGAAACAGACTTGTTATAATTAGTTCAACTTGATAATTTATTTATGAATAATAACATATTTAAATTTATTTCAACGTATTTTATGTAGGTAAATAATTTACACAATATATCGTAAAGGTAAATAAACACTGCCATGATAATGTCATTCTGTTATCACCTGTCTTTTTATTTTATAAGGTGCCAATGATAGTGCAAATGAGAGGGAAAAATATTTTTTCGTACGAGGCACATAAAAATCTCGGCGAATAACCTTTATATTATTCTTTATAAGCGGCCTTGTATATTTTTGTGAACATATCGACCTTATCTGTAAGTCTCATTTATTAATTGATTAACATTTTTTTCACAATCCACTTTTTTTGGTACGGTAGGCACAAATTACTTTGTGTTCTTGCCGCTAGAGGACGCCAGAATTAACTGTTTAATTCATCTTTATTTTTGGACACATTTGATAATGTGATATATTCACGGAATATGGAATAAGGAAATATATAAAGCCGCTATAGCGTAACTGGATAACGCGCCTGCCCCGGAAAGGAGGAGATCCCGGTAGCAGCCAAATATTTTTTCATGGATTTGATTTTTCTGTATGTGTTTCTAATTGATTAATTAATTTGGTTTTAATTTTAAAAAAAAAATTGCAATTTCACAATAAGAATGTGTTCTTGAATATAATATGATATGAATTTACATCTTCCATAAGCACGAGCATGCTCTTTTATGATGAGTAAAACGCCATTGTTGTATGAATGTATTTTTGTATTCATGAAACTATGTACTATGACATGTTTGTAATAAAAAAAAAATACTTAGTGCCCGTACGTAATTTAAATTTTATTTATCTTAATGAGACGTTTGCGCTTAAAATGACTAGTAGAATTAAGTTAGGGTCAGCTGCAGAGGGCTTTTTGTATAACTCATGCAAAAATACATCTCTCTTATTCGCACTACCCCTGGCTCCATATAAAAGAAGAAGATGACAACAGAATGAGATCATCAAACGCTCTCAGCGGTTGACCTATATGTAAAGTGAACTCTACTTCTAAGATAATTATTTTTAATTCAATCTAAAATGGATACATTCAAATTAGACGAAAATAATACGTATGAATATAATAAAATACGTATGAATATAATTATGCCAGTCAATTGACTGAAGGAGAAATGTCACCGATGTGATCTGTTGAATGATTATTATTAAACGAACCCAGCAAATGCACCGTACTAGAATGTCCACTTCTTTAATGTATCAGCCAATAAGTGCCAAGACAGTGTTTGGACAAAGAAGTTTTTTTTACAAGGCTCCTTTGTTCATCAAAGCTCTTCCCGAAAATATTAGGAGTGCAAACGCTCTGTCACTTTTTATTAAAAAAATGGTTAAAATGGTAAAATGGTGTTATGCAGACTGATGGAAGTGATATCCAAATGTCTTTGGTGTCCATTCTGTCATAGTCAGTGTGGACACCCTACTCTTAACTTTTTACACAACACTATTGGAGAAGACATTATTGTCACCTGCATTTGCACAAATACCCAACTGCCGAAAACAGGTCATAATTTATTGCTCATTAAACTTCATTTCTTATCACTATTTAATATACACAAACATTCATTTAATTCTCTTATATAGTTACATACTTAAATATACTTTTAACTGTGCTATTATATATACATTTTGTTACTATCCATGCATATGATTTTTATATATATTACTCTACTTTCACTATTGCTTTTGTATTTTACAGTATATTCTGTTCTTATTATCCACATTTTATATTTATATACTCAATTAATTAATTAATTAATTTCATAGTTATATAGTATTTTGTTGTATATCTTTATTATTTTTTGTTCTAACTATATTGTTCAGCTGCTCATCTCGGCACAGGTTCTTCCTAGTGAGATGAGCGGCTCCATCTCCTGTCATCTAACAAGATGAAGATAAATAAATAAAATAAAATAAATAAATAAATGATTTATATTACGAGAATGTAATTAAAGAATTGTATTTCTATAATAATCATTTTTCACTCTTTACTTCACAATTTTAAAGTAAAAGCACAGCATAAATATGTATTAGCCTTCTCAGCTAATATCCATGAATACCATGGATTCTTTGTGGTGCAACATATTAATTTAAAACACATTTTTTTCTTTAACTTTGTACTGCACACACAGAATGATTTATTTATTATCACTACGGTTTCGAAAAGAGCAGTTGTTCTCATCGTTAGGAATAGTAAATAATTAACTTAAAGAGTTGTATTGCAAATTGCATTGCAAAGTTTAAATAAAAATTTCCTTCTAAGCTATTCTTCTTTTAAATACTTTAAAAAAGCCAATTCATTAAGATACAGATTGATGGCTATTTGCGGCCATTTTCCAGGGACAAGTTGAAAGTGAGGGTTAAAATTGTTGTACTAATTTGTTCCCACAATAATCTCGCCTACCTACAAACGGAACATGAACCCGAGACCTTTCTACCTTTTGTAGACTGGCATGACCTTAAGTTGCGACATGAGTTATTGTATTCGTGTGATATAGTTTAAATTTATTGCTAACATTTTTCTCCTGTAACACATCTACATATTTTAACCAACTGAAAGCTACTAGCTTTCGACGAATCCAATATCTCTTAAGGTTATGTGTGTACGGATTTTTCTCTCTGCATGGTTTGGCATTCCGCTCTGCCTACAAAATTGAATACAAAACGAATTACACTAAATAAGTTTAAACTGAATCGCTAAAGTGTATTTTAAGCGAGCTTCTAGCCAAAATTTAAAAATATAAGTGTGTGCTTTTGGATGCTGTACTGAAACAAAATATAATAGCACATGTCTCATTACAGAGTGTTTATTTCGTGTAAAACTTATTTTTACTTTTTCATGATAAAAAATTAAATATGATGCTGTAATTTAGAACACAGTTTGATTTAATATTTAAAATAAATTACGTAAATCTATTTGAACGATATTCGTTCGTATACAGCAATTCCGATTTCGCTCTAGTTAGGATCCGTTCACTCTATGAAAGCCACATACATTTGTGTGAGTTATACGTATGTGTCTGTAACACGTAAATTGTGTTATTTTATTCGCTTTTTAAATTTGGCCACTTCAGTATCACGCTAACGGGCACGTGGAGCGGTCGTTTCTTTGTATTATATTTTTTGTTTTCGACCACAAAATCCCGAATATGTCTAAGATAGGAAAGGGGAAATTGCTGTCAGGCCAAGTAAAGGAGATTTAAATGTAAATATATATCTATAAGAATTACACAAAAACAATAATTAATAATAAGCCTTGCGTGTAACCTGAACCGCGCAATGTTTGATGTATAAAACTCGAGGATCCGGGCTTCATTAGCGGTTAGTTATCAGTAATATAATTCTAGCGAGTTACAAACATTCAGACAGAGATTCGAAATGAGGATAGCTGATAATTCGTGGTGTCATTTTTTGAGATAATCAATCTCTAGATAGACAATCGATACAAACAAACCAAGGTTTCGTGGTAACCAAAGATACAAATGGGTCATTTGTAATCAATGTTATAGCCCCATTTTTTAATTATACACATACGATGTATACCTTTGAACTTATAGCCCCATATATCATAATACATATACTATACATACATTCGACGATAATTGCCGTTGATTATTTTATAAACTGTATATCTTACATAAATTATTTTCAATTTATTTGATAACAATACAGAAATCATATTTATTTTGAAAACGGAATGAGATCAGTTATTAGATTCCAGTAACGATTACGAATAGTTATTCGAAATTATTATTATTTACTCAAAAATATAATGTAAAAAGTTTTTGTAAACGCACTGTGACTCACATTAATGCAAGTGACATTCATAAAATGAACGGACTCTACCATGTTTGTATGGAAACGAACAAAAAGTCAGAAGAGTGTATAAATTATATCCTTCATTTATTAATTCCCATCACTGACTAGGACAGTTGAAAGTTAGTCACTATTGTTCTGCTTCCTTACCTATACACTTTCACTTGCTCCCGGAGCTTAACTCCGCGAAGAATTAACGTTGGCAATACAACCGATCGCTCTTTCATTCCACGACTTATAAACCGTCGCGAAGGTTACTTAAATATTTTTGATTCATTTCGACTAATTTGGACGGGAATCTACCTGTAAAGTATCATGGACTAGTTCTGTTACATCTTATCTATTTTAAAATAGTATTTGCTTTGATGTTTCAAACGTTAATATATCCTGATTTCTTATGCAATATCGGCTTTGAACCAGGAATCGTACGAGTTAATTAATTTGCACTAAGCAATCTGTCAAACCACTTTTTTAAAAAAAATTTAAAGCAGTTTTTATGTAGATAGCGATTTAATTAAAATTTTCTTTAAATATTTACTAAATTAAAATCCTTTTTTTCATGCTCTGAGTGCACCCTGCTAATAAACAAGTCAAGGCTTAATTAAAATTGCTTCTTACTACTTTTGATAGCAATGCATAAAATTAAATTTTACTCTTAATGAAAATTCTGAGGTTTTCTAAGCTTTTGAACACGTTCCCTCTGAATAAAACATTTTAATTTCAGTGAACTTCGCTTTGGCAGTGAAAATTTTTATTCAGCAACCATGCTAACTGAAAGACGAAAGCATCTCTCTCTAAACGCTAAAGAAATACGTTGATTTATCAATAAATAACGGTTTAAGCAAAGAGGTGTCTTTTTATTAATAACTAACTACACGGGTTAAGGATTAAGTTCAAAATAAGTTTGTGGGAGGAAACAAAGATTCCATTGTTTTGCAAAGCCTCAAATAAAAACAATGTTTCCAATTTATCTGGACTGGGATAGATAGGATGGCCAAGGCAAAATGTAGCTTATGTTTTCCGCAGGGTTCTAAAGAATAAGTATGCAAAATTTGGGTCAGATCTGTCAAACGGTACAGATTTTCTTGAAATATTATCAGGGGGAGGGGGAGGAGTAAAATGGATGAGAGAAATATCGCTTATGTTACCCGCCGGGTCCTAAAGAATAAGTATGTAAAATTTGGATCAGATCTAATGAACGGAACAGATTTAAACGAAAAATATATCAGGGAGGGGAGGTGTGAAGGGATAGGGGAGAAATGTCGCGTTTGTTTATGTTTTGTTTTGACCCACCAGGTCCTAAAGAATAAGTATGAAAATTTTGGGACAGTCGTTTAAACAGTGTAAATTTGTATATAAAATAAATTGGGAGTGGGGATGATGTAATGGGTGAAGGGGAAAAAATTGCCTATGTTTTCCATTGGGTCCTTAAGAATAAAAAGGCAAATTTTAAGTCAGATTGATCGAAGATATAGATTTGCATGGATAATATATCATGGGGAGAGGGATGGGTAAAAAAGGATGCCATCTTTGTTACTCGCCGGGTCCTAAAGAATAAGTATGTAAAATTTAGATCAGATCGGTCAAACAGTGTAGATTTGTATAGAGAACAGACAGTCACACAGATATTGAGTTTAATAGAAATAGATACACGTAAACTCGCGCGTATTTAAATGCAATATTGTGTAAAAATTTCAATTAAATCGACCGACTACTTTTCCAGTAGTTTTGCGAACACAAACATACGCAGGCTGAATTTTTATAAACTCGTTTATTTATATTAGACATGAAATATTGGCACTAAGATATTTTACTTTTATTGATGAAATGAAAATCAGTTTATTTAAAACCTTCGAATGGTGTGATTTGGAATTTGAATTTTAAATTTTAACAAAACTTCCATTATCAACTATGGTGATTTATAATTTCCATTAAAGTATCAAAAAACAAGATAAACCTCAAATTATTTATTCGATAAAAAAGACCTTTGATATAAAGTGCATTTTTTTCCTTCAAAACATTGTTTTTTTCAGAATTATTTACTAAATAATTTTTATGAAATAAAATTAACAATACGAAATCAATGTACACAATAATCCAAATCCCGGGTAACGCCGGATAGCAAAGTTAGTAAGAAATAAAATTAAAAAATAATTGATTTAAATTAACTTTTTTAAAACCTCTTATTTATTGAAAAATTTTAAATTAAATTTTTAACAAAGTTAATTTATATCAATTATAATTATGTTACCACAAAATAAATTTGCTATTTTTGAAAAAAAAATTTAAAAGTTTTTCTCATTTTTTCTTGTCTTGTCAAAGCATTTTTGAAAATGTTTTCTTTATTTATCATCAAACAAATCTTTTTCGTCGAATTGTTTTTCTGTACCCGCAGAATTCTACGAAATACCCTCTTGTTTAGCATACATTTTTGATTAAAAGAATATCACCCTTGAAGTGATTTCCTGGAGATTTCTCTGTACAATCTACTTTGGCGGTCCATCGGATATACCGCTTTTTATGTTTCTTTGACGCTGTCCCATGTGAATCTTTCCTTTGTAATCTCAGATATAATCCGCTATCTGCTCATTCATAGAAATAAATGAATAAAAATATAAAGTACAGAGTTTTGTAAATATTATGTTTTATAAATAACACATTGTTGAGAAGTGATACTGTAATAAATGATTCATTTTTTTTTTTTTTTTTTAAATGATAGAGACCTGGAAGGTCTATGAATAACATTTTACATAATAGTTCGATATAATATTATAATAAATAATATGGACATGAAGTCATTTGTTATATTTGGCTGAGTTTTAGCATATTTGTCACTTTTTAAAATATTCGAAATTGTCAGTAATTAATTGTTTGGTATGTTCTGGTAGGTCGTTGAATAATTTTAATCCATTAAAAGTTAGTCGTGATTGTCTTGTTTTTATTTTGGATTGATTTATGTGGAAGTTTTGAGTCGTTCTAGTGTAGTGTTAATGTATTCGTGTATTTTGTGTAATTTAATGTCTTCGTCTTTATTACTCAGTTTGCTAGCTTGTGAATGAGTTTAAGTGTTTCGATTTCTGTAATATTATTAAAGTTTAATTGCTACGTTATTCGGTAAATAGTTTCAGCTGATGTCAGGTATTTCAAATTGTAGACCATTTTCAGTATTTTATTTTGTTGGAGTCTGTTTAGATTAGTCTCGTTTCCCCAGAAAGTTATCATACGTCCTATTCTACTTTTAATCTCATAATTACAATCCACGATTGTAGCAGTTATCTTCCACGCATGGCCGTTTTGTATATTTCCATTGTTTAAAACCGTATATTAGGCAGGTATATACGACGTGTTTTGTTATTTCAGAAACTCTGAAGCTATTGTTTACAGGTACATCAGTCTTTTTACAATTTTTACTAAGGTGACACACTTGACCCTCTGCCAAATAATCAGGCATCGATATAATAATTACATCATTAGTCATGTGCCTGCGTCTGGCTTCAACTTGGTGAAGTTATGGGAGATTGTAAAGGGTGGCCCATTAGGTGCCGGATTTAATTTTAATATAAAACAGTTATTCAGAATGTCCGTCTGTAACATTCTATCCAATAGCTGATCTCATTCCGTATTCAAAATATGTGATTTCATAATCAAATTTAATTTAAACTATTACTCGACACTACGCTTTCTTAATAAAATACTTAATAATGACAATTAAAATTAATAAACGCATCTATTACCATGTCGCATATGTCATCGGTATTAATCATTAATATAATCTCATCTCATCTTCTTCCCCTTATCCTATTTGGGTGTATCACTATATGGTTTGATCAAATTTTTGAAGAATTTTGTGAGGTGATTGGCGCAATAACGCATTGGATTTTTTTGTCAGTTCAGGAAAATTATTATATCAAAATTAGCATAGACCTCTTACTTTACAAAATCGTAGAAGAAAAACCGGGAGGCGTCAAGTCGCTAAAACTGGGCAGCCAATTTACGTCAGTACTTTTGAAAATTCCACGACTGGGAAAATGTTATCTTTACAAATCGATGGTTTTTTACGCTGTATGGCATGCGGAACCACCCTGTTGAAACCAAATTTCTTCGAGGTTTGGACCTCGATCGACCTCATCCTTGGTCTGACAAAAAGTTCGATATCATAGCACAATATGGGTATCGAAAAACATGGGAATCGCAATATATTAGTCATATTACGAGGCATTCAGGAAAATACCAGACCCAGCATCCCGTCATACGAAGCAAAATTGCGAACAGAAGTAACCTTGGAAGACGAATCATATTTTCAGGTCCTAGCCGAAAAATCTAGGTTTTTTAAAATCTAAAGTTTGGGAAGTTCGCAGTTCAATTTTTTCGAGTTGCAGCAAACATAATGAATATCAATATTATGATAGATATCCGGACGAGCTCAATAAGATCACCAATTTAAAGTTCGTTAACCGTAGTAGAATAAAGATAAAACAGGCAAAGAGAATAGAAAAATGGTTCATTAAATCAGTCAGTTAGCTGATCGATCGTCGTGTACTATACCTAAAACAAATAGGTACACATGAATATGAACTACCTGAAAATAATTACTTGATATAATGTTTTACTTTTATTTTATTATGCTTTTTATATGTGAAAATTAATAACTTCTTCAAAAAGAGCAAAATGATTTTGTAGTGACATTATTAATATTATAATATTAAAATAATTACTTGTACTCTATATGTACAATGTGATATGTTCTGTGTATAGTTTTCTGGGATATTCTGCCATGTATATGTGACCTCTCTGGCCAACGATTCGGATCCCATTGCAGGGTCCATCATCAGGGCTGATGTGATGTAGCTAAGGTATTAATTAAACCTCTCTTCTGCGCTGGGTGGTTGTGGGAATTTGCATGCAAGTAGCGGTTCGTATGGGTCGGCTTCCTATAGACTCTGTGCCCGAGACTACTATCTTTTCACTTCTACATCCAGAAACTTCAATTTTGATTCCCAAGGTTTGGTGGAGGTACGTTGATGACGTTTTTGTAATCTGGCCGTACGGGAAAGAAAAACTACAGGACTTTTTCGAACACCTCAACATGCTGCACAAGAAATGAAAATTCACCATGGAGATAGAAAAAGAAAATAAACTAGCGTTTTTGGATATAGAAGTTTATAGGAAAGACTGTCAAAATTGCGACAAAGTGTATGTGGGACAAACAGCACGCACGATTTCAAAGAGGATTGATGAGCATAAAAGAGCACGCATACCCGGAAAAATCGGTATTGGCTGAGCACTTTCTAGATACGGGCCACCATTTTTCATTTGAACCGAAAATCTTAGGAAAGTCCAAAAGTCATCACACGCGCCTGGTCAAAGAAGCAATTGAAATACATAAGCACCTGGTAAACATTAATAGGGATGACGGTCTTAAGTTAAAAACCTCGTGGTATCTAGCGCTGCAGGATAAATCAAATTGACGATCCGCACAGTCCGACATCCATTAGTAGATATACAATTCACTTCACCAAGAAACACACACACCCTGCTTTCGACACGGCACTACAATCCAGTACTTAACATAACACAAACTTGGAGATACCCTGACTTCGGATGGTATTGCAAGGCAATATTTAACCTACACTTCAATACACACTCATCACATCAGCCCTGATGATGGACCCTGCAATGGGATCCGAAACGTTGGCCAGAGAGGTCTTATATAAACGGCAGAATATCCCAGAAAACTATACACAGATGATTCTGAACGGCCATGAAAACCTGAGGACATTTTTAATGCGATATGTGAATACACAAAAAGTGAATATGTTTGTAACTTAACTTTCTATTAATAGTTTTCTAGTGTCTGTACATATGTATATAATACAACACAGATACCAGAAAAGGGATATACGTACTTATACACACTGAATACATACATACAACACAGATACCAGAAAACGGATATAGGTATTTATACACACGGAACACTGAAGGGATCCTGGATCTCACAGGAGGGTCCCCTTCATAAAATATGCAAAATACCTTATGATGCATGCAGTGTAAGCGATGAGAAAGCAGCTTTGTACTATGTAAGCTCTAAAAGCGGTACACCGTTTGAAGAACACTGGCGTAAATGGATTATCTACTACCAAGTTTACCAACATTTCTTTATTTTTCGCTTTCTCATCCCGTATTCTTTGTTGAAAAATATGCAACTCCCGGTCGAGAATGGACGTAAGCGTAAGATAAATATTAAACAGAATGTACAAAGCAAACGCTTGAAATTCGCAACTGGATGTAAATAATGAAGCCGGGGAGATTAGAAACAGGTGCCGTAGACGGATGAAAAATAATTAGACCCCCGAAAATCCTTCAAACTGATCCCCTGAAAGAATATTTAAAAATAAATTTAATAATCACAGAAACAGCGCGCAACATCTGCGATAATATTTACAAAATTGGCAGATTAATAAAATTGAGATGGCGCCTTTAATCTCTCGCCTTTTTTTAAATAAAATTATCATAATTTTTACCTTTGTGGAGTTTTAAAATATGCCCTGGATTTAAATAAATAAATCTGTCATTTGGTAGTTTTGCTTTCTTCACGCTAGTTGATTATTTAGAGGAAAGAGATTCCTATATATGTAAATATATATTAAGGTATTCGATATCTTTCAATATAACGAGAACGCGTTTTAAGTATCTCGATAAATATATGTATAGGTCATTCCATTTAAGAAATACAAGTGAGTTAGTATGTGTAAGAAAAACACATTGTTTCATTTTGTTGGTGTTTATACCCGTAAACGAAACAAAGTGCGTCGTTTGCACGGCTTACACATACTAATTTGAATGTCTTTCTTAAATGGAAAGGAAGGGCTTTCTAAAATGAGGGTCATTTTACTCAAGTATTTTCACAGAATACTGGCTGTGAGAGGCAAATGAAACACGGGAAATAAATGAAAGTTTTATTTGTTAAATTAATTTATTGGACACGAATTTAATCGGAGCACCGTCCTTTAATTCGCACTAAATTTCGTATTAATATTTACTATCGAATCGAACTGCAATTTTATCATGTAAGTGTTTCACAATAAGCGCCCACTCGAGCCGTTGTATCTATGCTTGTTTTTCGTCTCTAGTCAATTCTCACGTTAATGTTTGTTCGCGAATGCTCCACCGGTTTCTCCATATTTCTAGTGATTATGGCTTCTTAGAGAATAGTCCAGTTGATTCTAGATTCACGTGGACTGTGTAATGTGATGTTACGATTGTTTTTAGACTCTTATGACAGAATGAATCGTATACGAAACTAATCGTATCGTAAACTCATAACTCGTCAAGTTGTTGAATTTAGACTGATAGAGAGAGATTACAGAGTGTAAGAGGGTAACGGCGGTAACGGAAATTATTATATTCTTAATATTTGCACAGAAATGTGCAACTTTTTTGATAATTTCGCAAAGTTTTGAGGCAGCTCCCATAATGAGGCAAATTACATAAGTTGTATGGACAAATCTTTATAAAATTTACAGAATCTGATACGAGCTTGGAAAGCTTCTCAAACATCAACCACAAAGTTTGTGGCTTCGGGCGACGGTCGACCCGTTTCACCAAGCCCGAGGTATCCACGCCGTCTGCTATCTCACAACAATGGGCTGAGGTATTGATTTCGGTCGGGGATGTTGGAAATGTCTAGGAAAAGAGGTGAAGCGTGTCTGAAGAAAGAATTAATTACCCTTTTCAAAAGTGAATAATGTCTGGATCTTTCCAGACACTGCCACCAAATGACAGCAATATAAGAAATGGATAAGATTCTTATAAAATATTGTAAAATGAATATTGGGCTGGAATGAGGGTGAATCTTAGATAATAAGGTTATTTTAAATAATAGTTTAAGATGCTTTAGATAAAAGAAATTTAGGTAATTAAGAGATAACTATTAGATAATAATATGAAACCCTCTGCAAAACGCTTTATTTCTGTGGAAATTCATAAAAATAAAACATACTAATTGTAGATGGTTTTATAACATATATACTATTTTTAATCGTGCCAAAGAATTAAATCATGAAGAATGTATATGAAAATATATATGTGTAAAATTTCGGTGTTTATATAGTTATTGTTTGTTTAATTGTGTTATTGTGATATTACTTTTTGAATTTTATACAATAATTTTTATTTAAAATCCTGTAATGGGTATAAACAAATAAATAAATAAACAACAGGAGCAGATTTATTTATTTATTTATTATCGCCCTTCACGGCTTCAGGGCTTATGTGAGGTTGTATCCTAGAAGAAACCTAGACCGAGGTTTTGGCACGATTACATGTGCTACTTTCAAGGCTTTGCATTTGCTTAAAAGTTATAGTACAAACGTACTTGTGCATGAAGAATATAAATATATATTAGGTCCTTACATATGAAATTGGTGTTTTGCCGTACTGGCAAATTTGATCTCAAATATCTTCTCTTTAGTTAGGAATTCCAAATCCAAATTTATACAGCTATTTACTCATGTATTTGTGTTTTGAAAATTATAATTCATTTGTTTTTTCCTCAATTGTTTTTTTCTTTGCGTCACTCAGTTTACAAAATGAAAAACTTGAAATATCGCGTTATTTACGAGTACGAGTTCCACCGTGGCACCAGTGCTGCAGAAACGGCTCGAAGGATTAATGATGTGTATGGCGACGGTGCCGCAAAAGAAAACACAGTGCGTTTTTGGTTCCAACGTTTTCGTTCTGGAAAGTTCGACCTGCAGAACAAGCCCCGTGGACGGCCGGAGACCAAAGTTGATAATGAAGAATTGAAGGCTATTGTGGAAGCGGAATCCATCGCAAACCACATCCGAGTTAGCTACAGGCTGCGGTGTTAGTGATAAAACTGTTTTAATCCACTTGAAGCAAATTGGTAAGTTGAAAAAGCTTGAAAGGTGGGTACCTCACGAATTGAGTGAAGCAAATCAACAAACGCGAGTTACTTGTGAGCGTTTGGTGGACTAGTGCTGGTGTCGTTCACTACAGCTTTCTTAAATCTGGCCAGACGATTACGGCAGATGTCTATTGTCAGCAACTGCAAACCATGATGGAAAAGCTAGCTGCTAAACAATCGAGGCTGGTTAATCGCTCTAGGCCACTGCTGCTTTATGATAACGCTAGACCACACACTGCACAACAGACGGCTACCAAATTAGAGGAGCTTCAATTGGAATGTCTAAGACATCCACCGTACTCTCCGGACCTTGCCCCAACAGATTACAATTTTTTTCGAAATTTGGATAACTTCTTGCAACGGAAAAAATTCAACTCCGATGGGGCAGTCCAAACCGCCTCCAAAGATTTTATTGATTCCCGTCCGAATGGTTTTTTTAGTAAAGGGATCGATGAACTACCTATGAGATGGCAAAAGTGCATAGATAGCAATGGTACATACTTTGATAAAATAAAAATATTATAATAAAAAAAAATCGGCTTTATGTTCCTCCCATACTAAACGCCAATTTCATATGTAAGGACCTAATATTCACAGAAACTCTGATTTATGTTTCAAAATTTAAATAATTTTATTTTACTTGTTTTATGAGTTAATTTCATAAAAGTTAAATGAAAAAGGTCAATCTACAGATTACAAGCGTTGCAGAACAAAAAATAGTTGCTTGACCATCTTTATGTATTTTGATTTTTTTTTAAATATATATTTATAAATTGTTAAAACTATTCCTAAATAAAATAAAGTTAATTTTTTTAATTGTATTTAGTTGGTTATTTTGTATTCATTTAGTATATTCAGACCTACAAATAAAATATTTACTTATCAAAATTATTGAACGCGAATGAACAAAATTAAATTTCCGTAGTAATTTCTCAAAAAAGGAACGGTTTGTCTGCATCATTTTTTTTTATTGTTTTGTATAGAAAAGTATATTCACTTTATTTAAAATATAAGGGAATGCTATGCACCTACAAATAAAATATTTTTCTTAGTCTCAAAGTTTTCTTTGTTCTCACAGTTTTCTTGTTCTCACATTAGGTCAAACAACCAATGCTGGACCACTTAAAATTGATTGCGCCTGTATGAAAGATAATATAGAAATATTGTAAAAATGAAAATGATTTAGTTGTCTATATCCATAATTAAGATTCATATTTAAGTAAGAACTTACCTATAAGGTATTATGGACTGGCTTTGCGACATCTTTCATTTATAACAGTTAACATATATTATAATGCTATAATGGTATAGTGAACAGGTCAGAAGTGACGTCCCCTATGTGAATTATTAAAAATATATATGTGAGTAAGTAAAGGTATCCTTGTATTTAACACGAGTTCTTTTTAAAAAAGGTATTTTAAATTTACAGAAATCTATTTCGAGCTGGAAATACGAAGAAATTTTTGCAAAATATTTTTCACGAAGACCCCTTCAGATTAAAATGTGTCTAATAAACTTGTCTGTGGGTGGCATTTTCATAAAAGATGCGGGCTTTCAATTATCAAAGTCAGATAATATTACCGAGTGGGCGTTTCGCAGAAACATTTTCCTATTTCAACAAGCTTATTAGACAGACTCGACGTGTTACTTATGCCAAGACCAAATTATATTGTCTGCTGAAAATTTGGCTACGTTTATTAATTAGATTCAAAAACAATACTTCAGACTCTGTAACAAGAGATTAATTCATTACACAATACAAACGTACAAACGTTGTTTATGTCGTGGTTTTCAAGGTTCTTAAGAGCACAAAATTAATTAAATTAGCTCTGAAAAGGCACCGCCAATAATATTTATGATGGCTTACAAGAGGTAGTTCAGTGGACATTAGGGTGGTTAAAAAAATTAAGTTTTTTTTTAAATCGGGGTAACCTTTATGTGCTTTCAATAGCCAATCAATATACCGTTGCCATTTTTTTATTTAATTAATTTTAGGGGTCCTTTTCATCGATTAAAGTTTCGAAAATATATGGTTTAGGATAATGACTGCAACGCTTCAGATCAAACATGTCACTGCATCAATAGGCTGTGGATAGGTTGAAAATATCCCTCACCCAACACACGTAGTATTTTAAGTAATAGCAAGTATAATCATATTACAGTATTGCAAATGGAGTTTGAGAGAAATAAACCAACTTTTTATTTTTCGACTGCATTTACGATCATGCCATATGATGGCGTTTACAAGTGAAAAGAGTTAAAAAAACTCGGAAAATGACATATTTGGTATCTGTTTGAAGTGTTTGTTGCTTTTGAATACTTCGATGATAAAGTTTCATCGAAGTATTCAAGATATGATAAAGTAAAAAAAAAAAAAAAAATTTGGAAAATAAAGGATGGGCACTGCCCTCGATAATCAAGTATTGGAAGGTTTTACGATACACCACGATACAATCGTCATTTTGCACGAAAATTTCGAAATATGATTAAATAATTTAATTTGTGTCATTTTAGGAAGATATTCATTCATATTTAAAATACATGAAATTTGAAGTATAAACTTTGGCTTGATGACCATACAAAGATGTGATAGAAAGTGCAAGGGAAGATATGAGAAAAAGAGGTCAATTTTTCTCACTCAGATTGCCAGGTGATCGCCTTAGTAACATTTTTTTTATATAGGGATGTGAACACGGAATACGTATCACATCAATATTCTTACTATTTTCAAACTAAGTTATACGCTTGTGCTATGAAAATAGGACTAACTTGCTGGTCTGGAGTGAGATTCGAACCCGCAACACGAGACAAGTTTCCTAACCACTAGACGAATAAGCTACTCTTTATTATTTATAGATATTACAACATTTGGAAGATATTGAATTTTTTTTAACAGAAGCGAACATTATGTTAAGGCGATCGTCTAGCAAAAAGATCCAATTTCACAGTTTTTTTTCATATCTTCTCTTGCGTTTTTTATCATATTTTTGTACGGAAATATCCCATTTTAAAATTTACTCATTAGGATACGTATATTTTAAATACGAATATCTTGTTAAAATGTCACAAACTAAACTATATAATTGATTAATAAATTAACAAACCTTCGATGTTTTAAAAATGAAGAAAATTGCTCCACTTTGTGGGCCTTTTATGACTGAATGGCCTGTTGAGATGTCTTTTTTATTCAATAATATTATAAAGTAAACGTTTATCTTAAATTTATTACAATTATAGCAAAATCTGTTAGTTTGTTTACATGCAATTTATGTTTTTAAAATTATTTTTATTTTTTGTGTGCTTTTTTCAATCCTTTTTAGATAGTTTATAAATTTTTTTCATAAATAAATAAGGAATAGATATTATTATTTTTAAATTAATACCAAAAAAATCATGAAATTATTCTCGATTTCAGATTTTAGCTATTTAATCAAGGCACTGCGTATTGTGTCATAAATACGTTGCGTCTTGATTAAATATCTAAAATCAGGAATATCGATAAAGATTTTGATTTTTTTTGTTTTTATTATAAAATTATTATATCTATTCTTATGACTTTTGAAGTAAAGTAGTTTTCAACCATGTAATAAGAGTTGAAAAAAACCAACAAAAAAATAAAATATTTAAAAAAAACAGTATTTTTTAAAACATAGATTGCAAGTAAGCAAACTAACTGATTTTGCTGTAATTGTAAGAAATTTTAGATAATTGTTTACTTTATAATATTATTGAATAAGAAATACATCTCAACAGGCCATTCAGTCATAAAAGGCCCAGAAAGTGGAGCAATTTTCTTCATTTTTAAAACGTTGAAAGTTGGGTAATTTATTAATCAGTTATATAATTTGGTTTGTGATATTTTAATAAGATATTCGTATTTAAAATATATGTAACCTGATGAATAAATTTAAAAATGAGATATTTCCCTGCAAAAAGTAATAAAAAACGCAAGAAAAGATATGAGAAAAAATTGTGAAATTTGCTCATTCTGCTAGACGATAGCCTTAAGCATTATTCTGAAATTATTTAATTTTTATATATTTATAATTAAGTTTTGATGAGAAGGATTTCTAATATATAAATGATTTTTGATAAAAAAGTTTCTAGTTGCATTATTATGCATTTTTCTTCTGTAATTTTTCAATAAGCTGTTTTCTTCCTTCATCCTTCAGCAAAAATTACGGTAAACTGAATAAGAAGGAGAGTGAGAAGCTTGTTTGTCTTATTTCTTTGACACTTGCCTAGTGGTTCAGTGATCGCAGGTTCGAGCCTTATCCTAGCAACATATTATTATTATTATTTTATTTTTATTTTTTTATTTATTTCTTTTAAATTTATTTATACATATAAATGAAGGTAGTTGCTTCACTAGACAATGTCTGTTCTGAAGCAACTACCTGTACAGTTTTTTTTTTTAAGTTTGGACATTAGCAAGATATAATATAAATAATACACATGTATACACACATACATACACACATATATTCATATATATATATGTATATATATATACATACATCGATATATATATATATATATATCTATATGTTATATATATAGATATATATATATATATATATATCTCTCTAACTATATATATCTATATCTATTAATTATATATATATATATATATATATATATCTTGTCTAGTCTAGTCTATTGGATGCTTACTTTATGTCGTGATTTCTTATTTATGACAAAAATGTAACAAAAACTACAAATTTTCTTGCCATAAATGACATAGCTATGATGTCTCGTATTCGTCCAATATTGTCTTTCTGTGACTTTTTTATATTCACGAAGATGAAAAAAATATATAAAGTTATGACGTTTTGCCAACAAAAGCCATACCTAAAATTGCGTTCCAAAACTTCTTGCACATGTATATTATATCTATTACTTTGAACGCAATAAAATTTATATTGATGTATAAGGATTTTTTATGAAAAATAAAAAAAGTTTTTTTTTTGAAAACTAAAACTTTTTTTATAACCCACATTGATGTTATTACACCTCTACCGGTACAATCGTCATAGTCGACAAAGTCAACAAAATTAACGCTTTAAACATGCACTGGTTAAAGAAAATATTCGACGGATAAAATAATTAACGGTAGTGTAACAACTACATCAAAGATTAAGGATTTATTTAGTGAACCCTTCAACGTTCCGGCCACTGACATTAAACAATAAAGGAGGTGGGAGGATTGTTCCCTTTTCATTGTTGCGAACGTCTCCGACACGAGACACGGATTGAAAGGGCAGCTGTCTGGACCGGATAAATCGACCAAAAGTGATGTTAGCCTCAGACAATCTATATATATTTAAAGCGTTTCTTTAATCCCTGAAATTGTAATTTTTTTATATTTTTTTTTAATGAGAGGCTAGGAAAATACTGGGTACAATAAAAAACAATACATTACTTATTTAAAACTCAGCGCATTATCCCAATTACAAGTATAGTATCTCCGGCCTGTTCTAACAACATAAATATATTTCATATATCAACACTGTGCGATCATATTCGAGTTTAAATTATGTGTTCTAGAGATTCAGACTATTATCAAGAAGATGAATGTTGTGTAGGAGTGATGTTTAAAACGATGGTAGGGTGTCTGCAAGAATGCTGGCATTAATGTTAGGGTAAGTTTATACACATATGATGCCACGGATTGGCAAACAGAAATAAATGCGCGCTGCCTGAATCCCTTGCGATACCACTTTGAAAGAACACTCTAGAAGGCTCTTGAACAGCCTATAATTATTCAATTTAATTCAATTCAATTCAATTTATTTTATTGATAATATGTACATTACAAACAAAATGTTTAAGGCATACATATCTTTTCTTTACTTTATCTACTACCTTCCTGAAACGTCTACAAATGACTAGAAAAGCCTGAAAGAATCTTTTCGAGAGTTCGAAAAAATAGCGTTTGGATATAAATACCGGGATTGCACCGCGGCGAGAGAGTTTGTTTTGACAGATCATTCGGCGCAAAGTAAGTCGCGAGATGACGGTCAAGTGTGCCCAGTCGTGAAATTGCGAAGCGACAGATATCGAGCGAAATAAGGAAGCGAGTTTTTACCCAAGTGGCAAAATAAAGAAATGCTATTACATCTCATCGACACTCACATCTCTTATTGAGTGGAAATATTTAATATTTTATGTTTAATATTTTATTATTTTCTCAGTGTTTTTAATGAAACTTATAGAGGAACATTTAAAGAGCTATTATAATTATTAATATTTGTCTTTTTTATAATGTAAAGATTATTTGAGAGGGTTAGTGACTAAATGAAAACGGCAGAGTGAGAATAAAGTATAAATTGAAAATATTTTACTACAATCAGATGAATAACATGTAACATACTAAACTTTTCATGGTTGAAAAATTAGAAACACTGTAGAAAATAAAAATAATCTGTATAAATTGATAAGTTAAGAGATAAAAAAAGGAAGTCGCAAATATTATTTCTTCCGTAATGTTTCGATTACGTCAGTGAGATGAAAGAATACACCGTATATATTATTAATATAAAAGGTAAGATCATGACCTCTGTGCATGAATATTGAATCTTAACACGTGATCGATACACCTTAGAGACGGTGTCTTGTTTGTTTTGCTCTTTTGTACGATTATAAATAGATGCGTGAAAATAACAACCATTGTAAGATTTTTGAATGCCTCTATTGGCGTCCATGGCGCGTGTCAGCGAAGAGGTCGGTATCTGCGCAAACGGAAAGAACGCAAATTTTGCTGTGAAAAGACTTGTGATACTTCTTAATAGTGTGTTGAAGAAATTATTGGGAGTTGCTTAATTATTTAGTGTGAATTTAAAGTACAAGCCATAAAGTCTACTTCAGAGTAAAAATTTAGAGTGCAGCGTATTATAATTATATATATATATATATAGATATACATATATAATAGTATTATTATATAATATATATATATATATATTCCTTGCTGTGCTGGGAGGGTCCGATGCTTTGCAGGATACCCGCTTGCACAGCGCGGGTGTAAACTGTGCACCTCGAGTTAAGCTTAGACTATGATGTTCTCTGCATATAATCGTTTGTGTGAAAGCACTAAATTGAATAATGAAATAAAATATATATATATATATATTTTAAATGAACAATAAATAACGAATGAATTGAGTAGGCTGAAAGGATTGATTAGATTAAATTATTATTTATGTCCTTGGAATTTGGGGAAGCATTTTAATATTCACATAGAATTCTATATCTATACATATATTATAAAATATTAAAAAACTAACCCATAATAACCAAGTTTTTATTATACTTAAGTTTATATTCGAGAAAATCATAGATCTGGACGAATAGATAAACAAACTGTGAATCTGTGTGATAAACAACGGGTGAATAAAGTGGACCAGATACGATTAGAATATTGTAATGACTGAATAATTGCGAATTACAATATATCATCCAGATTAAGTATGTGTCCAATAATCTGCTTACCAATAAATGTTTTACTTGCGTAAAATATGAAAAATATGATAATAATTGTGGTAGGAATAATACGATATACATTTTAAATTTCGATAAATTTCGTAGACATTCTATTTAAAGCTTATATGGCTTATTTCAAAGTACTGACTGCATGTACCTCTTGTCTAGTAGATATGTATTATTAATCATATTTTTTTCAAATGATAATTTTACATTTTTTTTTTTTTTTAAATAGAGATGCGAACACGGAATACGTGTCACATCAATATTCTTACTATTTTCAAACTAAGCTAAACGCTTGTGCTATGAAAATAGGACTAACTTGCTAGTCTGGGCTGAGATTCGAACCCGCGACCTTTGGATCACGAGGCGAGTGTCCCAACCACAAGACCAACAAGCTACTCTTTTTTTATTTTATTTACAATATTTATTATTATTATTATTATTTTATTACAATATTTATTAATAATAAACATAATATTTATTTATAAACAGTCTATATTTTAAAAATGATAAAATAGCCTGAATTTATGAGGCTTAAAAATAAAATTCGTATAAAAAAATATATATATATGAATCACAAACCGCAGTCTTGAATTTTTATGCGATCACTTTCATAAACAAATTGCATATCACAAATGCTACGTTACATGAAAAAACACACAAATGAAAATACAAAATAATTTTCCTGAGCCAATACGCGTGGTGAATAGTGAATGAGCACTTTATATTCATCTATCTGAAGTGATAAGTACCATAAATTATTCGGTGTACTTTGCTGTGTTCATAATAATTTACGTACTCGTAAAATTGGCGTTATTTAAATGAAGTGAAATACGTGAGTTATTAAGCCGTTCACTTTGCATATAAGAATTCGATGCAAATCATCGTACTCGTGAGGAATGGGAGTAAATTGACAGAATAAAAGTGGTGGGAAATGGTAAGGTAAAGTGGTATGATTTTTAGTGGACTGTATAGCGTAAGAAATAGAAGGGAGAAAAGGAAGCTCGTCCCCCTAGCTAAAGTGAGCTCCAAGTGGACGTGAAGCGCCTAGGCACTTCTTCACAAAACCACGACCCGATGGTGACAGGTCATATCCGATTATCTTTCCGGAGATGGTGATCGATTTTGCGCAACTGCACTGTCGAGCGCTAAGAGTGGCCAAAAAAGGTAGATAGCAAGGGTGGGGGAGAAGTCGTGGTGTAAATGCCATCAGTCAAGCCGACAGAACATACTCATTCGCAAACACGAAGTCGAACTAATCAATAAATACTTAACAATATGTATATTGTCTGAAGATATCGTTAAACCACGCGATAAAGGCCGACAGATTATTTAACTCTTTTATTTTAAACTTTTTTTTAACTCTATTTAACTTGCTCCCGCATGGACCCGTGGACATGAAAATAAATATTTTAGATACTTTAAAAATATTTTTAAATGTATATTCTGAATCACATTTACTGGATTTGTCCACTGAGGGACTATTATTTAATTAAGACAAATTATAAAAGTCTCACAGAGATAAGAATGTTCTTAGGCCACTCAGAATCTTCAGGTTTGTGTTTTCTGGGGTATTATGCCGTGTTATTACGATCTTTCCGGTCTGAAGTCAGTGCATGGAAGTCTTTTTATACGATGGCCCAGAGCTAAGTAATCACTGTACACATTGCAACGTTCACCAATTCCATCGCAAGAACATCCACACATTATCAAATTTTAACCATATGTTTGAAGAGACAATGCATGAGACATAATGCACCGAAGACTAAAATGAACTTCGGTTAGATTAACATGCATGTGAGGAAAATTTTGGGAAGGGGTTGTTAGTGCGTGAATATTACGATGGTTGTGGTGTGTATATGTTAATGCAGTGGTTTTCCTGATGAAGAGACGGATACATCTCAGAACCGGTTGATTAAAAATCTCCGTAAGTGGTTAAATAATGTAACTTAAATTTTGTTAAATTCCTGACCCTTAAGTTATTGCTTTAAATATTAAAAGTATAAATAATATTAGTTCATTATGTTGAGCTTGGGACTAGTTGAACAACGCCTACCAAATAAATAATTTGTTAAGAAGATAGATTAGGTATAAATTTGACTTAAATACTTCATAGAACAAAATATAAAAAGTCATACAAGAAAATAATCATAACGTCCTCATTGACATATTTCATGACAGTTTCCACGAATATAAAATAACTATTACTAAACATACAAAATTAGCTGTTTAATCTCTTTGTTCAATCTCACTCTGTTCAAGCTCACTCTATAAAATCACTTTTTTCTGTTCTTTCTTGTATTATGTTTTAGCATTAAATTTTTTTTTTTGTTTGCTTTTAATTTTAATATATTTTTTTGTTCAAATTTAAGTGATGAAAAGCATTTAAACTGTATAATTGTATTATAATTGTATTTATTACCTTATCATGTTATGTATTTTTCATTGTTTGTGATCTGTTAAAAAATAAATTAAATATATACTTCATTAAAACTAGAATAAATATGCTCTCCGTCCTTGTAGGTTAAATACACCGTGTCAAAGCTATGTCATGTATCATGAAAAATTACTCAACTGTCCCCTCTACCCAACCACTTTTCAGATATATTTTAAACTACAAACACAAAACACTATGTCCAAAATCCAATTAGTATATAGGCAATATTTTTTTAGACTCATTAGAAATCCCGACCCGGCTTGTCGATTCAAAGGTATCGGAACTATTTATGTAAAAAGTACTCAGTTATCACGAACTTCTTTACATGTCATTTTATATTCTTTTGTATCCCTTCTGGTTCGTTGTGGGAATTATGGAAATACCAGATCATTATTTTTCTCGATAATTTTATTAACGACTTATCAGGCGCCTTTGCAAGACGCTTCTCACAGCAATTATTTCCTTTCTCATCTCAAAGTTCTTGACTTAAAACAGACAATTCTGATTTAAGTACTTGAGACGCGTCATCTAATATTCTCAAAGGCCTCAAATCATGTCGCCATTTTAATGTAGACAGGGGCGATCTCTAATTGATAACGTCGGTAAATCTGCGATACTGTAAAGGAAGACGGGATAAATAACATTTAAAAATTAAATGTGAGAGAATTTCTTCATTATTTATAAATTAAGATCATTAACCACAAGAATTTAGAATGAAACAAAATAATATTTCCTTATCAATTATTGTAACTTATTGTGAGTACGTACCATTTTTTACATTTCCCTTGTACTTTGGAAGCCACTTGACGAATCGTTCTAAAAAAACTAACCCATAAAAACCAAATTTTTATTATAATCCCTTTCTCAATGCTTTATTGTTATACTGCTTTCGTGCCTACTCCACGCGTCGGGCTCGAAAATTAAACAATATATAAATCGTTAAAATTTCGAAAAATCCAAAATTATGCTATAATTATTATTTTTTTTTAAACGAAAATCATTAGATAGATCATTTTTATCATCGTCACGAGTCTGCCTGTTCTCTTGCTTGTTTACTTGACGAAAAAACTTTGGATCGATTTTTAACCCTTTTTCCCTGATTCAATCGAGCTGAAACTTTGCAAGCAGACTCGTGGCGACGAACAAAAAGATCTATCAAATTTTCGTTAAAAAATAATATTAATTATTGTATAATTTTGGATTTTTCAAATTTTTAATGTTTTTTTCAAATTGGAATCATTACAAAAGCTACCAACGGCGGCCCGATAATATCACGGAATATTTAAAATTTGAATTATTCCGTCAGTAGGTATAATAGGTACTTCAGTATGAATTTCGAAAATTTATGACAATTGGTTCACAGACGACAGCACACTTCGGTTTTTTGGGAAGAAATCAAATAATAAAGAGATATTTTTAGTGATTTCTGACATAGATATTTGTCTAGACATGTTTCATTTTCAGTCAATCAATTATTTAATTACATGATGGTAAACTTTATATACAAAGAAAACGATTAAATAAAAACTTGGTTTTTATGGGTTAGTTTTTTACTTCCTTTCTTTTAACTCGTGGCGTCTGCTTGCTTGTTTTCTTGACGAAAAAGCTTTCGATCGATTTTTAACCCTTTTTCCGTAATTCAATCGAGCTGAAACTTTGCAAGTAGACTCGTTGCGACGATCAAGAAGATTTATCAAATTTTCGTTAAAAAAAATAATAATTATAGTATAATTTTGGATTTTTAGAAAATTTAATTGATTTTTTAAAATTGGAAACCGTACAAATGTTTGATTACTACTAACAGCGGCCTGACGACGTCACGGAATATTTGAAATTTGAATTACTCCGTCGGTATATGTAAAAGGTACTTCACTGCGAATTTCGAAAATTTATGACAATTGGTTCACAGATGAGAGCAAAATTCACAAATATATCAAAATCTTGATTAAATTGACTGAAAAATGTTTTTAGAATTTAATCTTCAAAGCATGAACTGTCATATCAAAGCTCAAAACATCTGACATTTTAGAAATATATTAAATTCCTGTAAGTTAAGTATTATGTTATATGTTTTAATTCGTCTTTAATTGTGTTATATTTTACAAAGAAAGGGAGTTTAATAAAAGCTTGGTTTTTAAGTTTTTAGTTTTTTCTGCTTTAGATATAGAATTTCGAAATTGTAAATAATGTTTTGTTTTATCTTACGCTTGTTTCCTAAACCATAAAAATCCACCCTAACTGTTAAGTCTCTGCCCTATACAGCTGAGTTAATGATAGCTGAACATGTATATTTAGTTATAATTAAGAAAAACGACATTTATCATGCAGAAACTAGTAATCATGATATCACGTATAGGCATATGAAAAGAAAATGATTGTTTTTATTTGATTTAGGGTAGAATAACATGAAAAAATAACTAGAAATAGACCCCATTGTATTTTATAGCCTCATTCAATATGCAGGTTAAGTCTTATATCCTGAATATGAGCTACGGATCCAGTTATGATACTTTTTCTAATCCTGAAAAATAACGGATATAAGGTATGTATATAAAAAGATTAATGATATCGTTTATCAGGAGATATTAATTCATCAGCAGAAAGTTAATAACACATCAATCAAAAAATCAAATAAAAATGCAATTCGAGTTAGGAAAGTAATATATATACCTATCGTAAAAATATTTAAAAGATTAAATTAATAAGTTAATATTTTTTCAATTGATTGAAACATTGAACATTGTAGATTGTCATTTAAAAAAAATATTGACTATATTATTCATATATATCTACTTCTTTTATTTGTTTAATTACACCAACATGTCTCAGAAAAACCTTTCCATCGTCAGGGTGTAACTGCCAAAATATCAGAATGAAATGTCTTTTGTTTCTTGTTTTTCTAAATAATTTGAAAAATTGTTTTCAATATTATTACTGAAGTTCTTAATTACTCGCAATTATTGGAAAAAATTTTATAATTGGGCTATTAGTTAAATTTAATTGATTATTAATAAAATTTTGTTTACTTTTACATGCTTAGCTAATTTTTAATGATTCTATTCAATTTATTCAATTTCAGACCAAAATCATTTATGTGTAAGATATATAAAAGTCTTGAAACTAATTTTTATGATGGGTATTTTTTCATAATTGGCAACACGAATATATAAAATATTTTTCAAAACGAATAAAACTGATTTTCACCAGCGATTTGAAAAAGTTTTATCACTAATCGGACCCATTGTTCTTGGGTGACTAACCAACACATCCAGACGTCAGGTCTTATGATAGATAAATAAATTCAGTTTTAATTTAATATACGTGAAAATTATGAAGTATTCATAGAAAGAAAATTGATCTTACATTGAACAAGGGACAATAAATAATTAATTAATTTGCCCAAAATTCCGAAATAATTGATAATTATTAATTAATTAATTAACTACCCAACAGCTGCTAAGAATTTATTTAATTAAAATGATATTAACGACAAAGTTGTTATAAGAATTGTCAGACTTAGTACATTTTGAATACGTATTGTGTTGTAATAACAAAGTTATAATACCCGACGTTTGAAGTGAAAGCTTTGATATATGTCCCAAAAGTAAATTTTCATTGGAAAAGTTTTCAAGATCACGTGGCAGAGGTAGTCATTATTTGCTACGTAGGTATAAAGTCTTTTAATATTTCCATCTAGAAGTGAGTTTGAAATGTACATTTCAATGTTTGATTATTGCACCAATGAAATGCATTTAAACTTAACTTAGATTAGCAATTATCTATTAACTTAGTTTAACTATTAGTAGTAATTTTCCATTCCAAAACTTACGACGTATCTTTTAACGAAATCATTATGTTCCTATTTTTATACATTTTAAATCCAAATTAACTCTCCTGGATATTAAAACAGAGAGATTGTAGGAGGGGTATAAAGCAAAGACAGTAATATCCAAAAAATAAAAAAATGTTTTGAATGAAGTTATCGAGGATTACTAATGTAGGATATATTCTGAATTTGAAATTTTACATATATCTCTCGAATTCATTACGATTTTTTTGACCTCAAAATAATCATTTAAAATAAATTATAGAAGTCACAGTCACAGATTCGATAATTTGAATATGTAAAACGTGTGTGGAAGTCTTTTTATACGATGGTCCAGGGGTTACAACCTGCGTGAGCTGGCTTAAATGATCACTCTACCCAGTGCAACGTTCACCAAATCCATCGTAAGAACATCCACACATTATCAAATTTTTGATAGTTCTATAAATCGAGGGTAGAAAGCAAAAATGGCGTTAGTGATTTAAACATTACAGGAGAGTAAATGAAAGTTTTATCAATCTGATTTTGCAAATGTTTCTTTTATCATCAAAAACACCAATTAAAAACACGTATGAAAATCGTTTAATAATTAAAGAAATATTGAAAAAATTAGATTGACAAATATTGTTTTATTCTCCTGTAAAGTTGGAAATAATCATCAACGCTCTTTTGGCTTTCTAGCCTCAACATATTCAAATCTGAGAATCTTTCGTTTATTTAAATTGACTTTGCCAAATATACCTGTAGTCTTTTCTATACTGGTATACAGAAATTTCCACAGCTGGTAATGATACCTCTATATTTTTAATGTTATATATGACATAAAAAAATATATTTTAAAATAACCATGTTCCAAAATTGTTACTTCAGCGTAGAATGTTCGTTAAAAATAAAAATATTCATTGATTAATTAATTATTTACAAAAACGCAGGTGGTAGAAATTTGTTATTAAATCATATCTGTTATGTTCAGATCTGGGTCGTTAAATAAAGCGACCACGCTAAAAACTATAAAAATAAAATGCCGTTCCCATAAATATTATTATCTGCAGCAGTCAGTGTGGTCAGACCCTCGTAAAATGACCGCAAGGATGACCATTAACGGTACATATATACTGTTCTGGTGCATCTGTGCTCGTGTATTAAATCTAGTTGGAATATTTTAACGGTATATTTCAAACTTGCTTTTTTCTTGCACAGACAGGTATTCGTATTAAAAGCCAGTTCAATTGATTTTTTTGTCTGAGGGAGTTATGCCTAGTCAAAATTTTGAAAAAATAATTTATTGTTTAATTTATAAAAGTACTACGTATAATAAATATTTATAGAGTTCTGTGAATTAAAAAAAAAAAAATTATCACAGTGTCACAACAATTTAATAGCGTTTTTCTCAAAATTCTTATTCTTTTCAATTTAGTGAAAAAAATATTTCAAAAATTACCCAATCAAAGTTTTTCTTATTTAAAATATATTTCCTGTTTAAAAAGTATTTTTTGAAAAACTATTAAGTGACAAAGGATTTGCTCTTTTAAGAATGCACAAGAGTATTTTTAAATCAATGTAAAACGAGTAATTTTTATTATAGTTATTTTATTTTGAAATACTTCCAACACTCATGCATATGATATCCAATAATAACCCATTTTGATTTTTTAATTCAAAGGATCCAAATCTGAACAGGCGTGTTAACCACAAAACCCTTACAAAATGTTTATTCTAAGTTGTCTATGGAAATATTTCTGTATTATATCCTTACAGATTCTTGATATAAAATGATTCATAAATATAAAAGTTTACGATTTTGATATATACTTATATAAATATATATAGCTTTAATCGGACGGAAAACATAATGTTTACATTAAAGAAATATCTAATTTCGTATTAAGCATATTGATTATTTTGATGTCGGTCGATTTAAATATTACTGTATCTTCATTATAATGTACGTTTACCATCTTAGATCATTAA
Source organism: Agrypnia vestita (assembly GCA_016648135.1). NCBI lineage: Eukaryota > Metazoa > Arthropoda > Insecta > Trichoptera > Phryganeidae > Agrypnia > Agrypnia vestita. The sequence goes on along the minus strand of JADDOH010000657.1, from coordinate 112,377 downwards.
ATGTCATTACTATAATTTGTCGATTTCTATCATTATTTTATGAAAATCTCCTCAACTTTTTCCTAATTTTCTTTTACATCCATTTTTAACATCGTCCACGTCCACGTCCTACGCTGCCACTAATATCTACAAAATTTTATAATTTCATTGATTTGTTTAGTGCTCTATGCACCCACTATATTAGGGTGTATGTTGCCTGTCAGATACATTTTATGGGATATCTGACAGAATATTATAAGTATACACCCCCAATCTGATGTACGGAAATCTACTTTGAATACTGATGGAGAGAAATCGGTTTAGAATCTAGGCTAGAGAGATAAGATAAATACGAAGAGTAGGGCTAACGTTTAGGGATTAATTCTGGAACGATATCATCCGAGAGGATGTTGGCTTGACCCTTCAGCTGCCCGCAGTAGTTTCATGCCAAGATCCTCTCGCCTGTAGAGTTCGCTTATCTATTCGCCCGGATCTATGGCAATCGCAGCTGTCACACAAAACAGAATTTGAATCCGCAGCCGTGACGTTATTTGTAAGTACCCGATATATCGAAGATTCTGGCTTATTTCTCGTATTGAACTGGCTTCCAGATCTTTCTTAGCCTTCTAAAATTATTCAAACTTTCTGGAAAACTGTTCTGAAATATTTTATTACGTGCAATTACTCCTGTTTTAGAATCACTTGACTGATTTCTAAAAATAATTATACCTTTTATTTTTTTATTTAAATTTAATTTTTTTTTTAATATTTAAAATTATTTTATTATAATGTTATTCATTAGAAAACACTATATTGATCTATGAATAGTCTTCAGCTATCTACATAGTTATCAAAAGGTGATTTTAATCATTTAATTTTATTTTTTAACAAATGGACAACTAACAGGTCATTTTTGCCCCTAATAGATGGTTCTAGTGAGACATAAAAGAACAACGCATACATTTTTCCTACAAATTTCGAAGATAAGATAATAACACATTACACTTTTGATGATAAATAAATTATAAAAAATGTGCAGAACAAAATCAAGAATTTTGAAAATCAACATATACAATAATGATATGTGTTGTGAGTGGGGCGTTGACCTTGAAACCCGCAAGTTTCAAGGTCAACGCCGTGACAAGTACCATAAGTAAAAGTCCTCGATGCAGTACCGAAAACTGAGAATTTTGTTTTAATTGCACAAACTTTTGTTGAACATTTATTAAGCTTCACTTGTCTGTTTATTTGTTTGATTTCAAATCAAATAATCATAATATTTACAATTTCCCGACTAGCTACAGCATTGAATCTTTTAGCATTTGTTAAATTCCTATTTTAATGCAATATATAATATATAATGGGATACAGGTATATTTAAATGTAATATTTCATATAGAGAAAAAAAAAAAAAAAAAACCAACAATAGTATTTTGACGTTTCTAGTCAATCTTCTGAGTATAGTTTTCTGGGATATTCTTTCGCGTGTATGTGAAATCTCTGGTGACGTTTTGGAAACTATTGCAGGGTCCATCTTCAGGATTGATGTGTAATGTCACACAGAAGATTCTGAGTGGCCGTGAAAAACTGAGAACGTTTCTAGTTAAGTTATAAGTACTATTCATACAAAAAATATTTAGTCACCGATTGCTAAAATTCCAGTATACAAGTATGTATCCAATAGTTTGAACTTTTTTTTTTTATTGTGAAAATTTATTTTTTAAGCAAATTTTTAACAGCGTGTCCTCAGGTAAAATATATTTTTATTTGATTTGCTTATTGAATAGTTTTAGTTAAATTGACTTCTGTCAATAAATTCATATAAGCAAACAAATTCTCTCCTAAATGTAAATTATATCTTTCCAAAATATTTCTGTATTAATATAAATGATAACCAAATAATAAGAGGTAATTGAAAATACTCTTATTCAGCCATATCATTATTACATTTGCGCAGTAAGCGGAAAAACGAATATTTGGCCATACTGCTTAATCAACTGGATCACGTTTACATTAATTAATATATGAATTGATTTCGACTTTCGTATTTACCAATCAATCAGAGCCCTCGCAATCAATACTATTTTATCAAATCAAATTCATAAACTTGTCCAGAATTGATAAAAACTGAACATTAGTATCCGATTGTCCATTATTAAATATGATATTAAAATCAAATAAAGTACTATTCAATTTAATTATTTATTAATTAATCAACTAGTCATTTATGACCGTGTTAGTTCAAGTGTGCCTTTATGTGCGATGTGAAAAGCTATTTTGTTTAATATTCGCCTTACAGTTTGCTCAATAAAATTTATAAGTTGGTACTTTACTACCTACCTTAAAAGTTGGAAACTACGAATTATGTTTACCATGACATGGCACAATGCATGACTTCGGTTGAGCAAACCTGGTTATCTGGTACAAATAGACCATAATAATAAGTTCAATTTTGATAATAAATCGATTAATATTTACGATTTTCTGCGATAATTTGAGGAATAACATGTCACAGAATATATTTTTCATAGTTCTAAAATTAATAATACAATGTGTCATGAGTATTCAAATGACTGAAGCTCGTTAAAGTACATGGTAACTTACGATGTATTTTTGGTCATGATTATACGAGAATTTTACGATTATTTTTTACTGATACATAAAAGTCATGCTTCACGTACTCGCTGCAAGCCCCTGGTAAATATGAAATAAATACTTTAATAAAAAAATAATATAATCTATTATTTTGTTATTAAGGTAGACGGACAGACGGACAGACGGACAGACGGACAGACGGACAGACGGACAGACGGACAGACGGACAGACGGACAGACGGACAGACGGACAGACGGACAGACGGACAGACGGACAGACGGACAGACGGACAGACGGACAGACGGAAAGACGGACAGACGAAATTATAATGTTTAATTTATAACACTTTAAAGTATCAATAATTATTATTTATTTATTACAATTATTATTAGTATTAGCAAAGTGTCTGTGAAAAACAAATAACTTTTGCAAGTTTTGTGAAAATTGCAAACAAGAATAAAACTTTATGCACTACTTAGTACACTATTCTTGATTTTTTAAGCTCTTTCATGAAAAAAAATCTTAATGTCAAGCGCTAAACGTGTCACTTTTTCACAGATTAAATATCTGAGTGTTTTGTTTTAATTATTTAATGATTTTTTGGTTCATACTGATTTCTTTCAAATCAATTAAATTTATGTACATACCCGAGGTTATCTCGTGTATGGTATAAAAAAGATAGGGGAGAATAATAACGGTGTGAAAAAATGTAGCAATTTTATTAAGATATGCACATTGACTGTTTTTTTCTGTTTTCAAATACATGTTTACAGATTGTTGCTTTTTCTGAGATTTGCTTTTCCCTTGATATTGTCACGTAAAAACACTTCAATAAATAGTTCATTAGTTACTTTCTAGACCGCACTTGACAAATCACTCGCAAAGTCACTTGCACTATTATTCGCTTGACCCCTCTGTTGTACAGAATTCGTTAACTTAATCATTCAAAACAAAAACATTCGCTTTGAACGTGCGCGGCGTCTTGTATACCCACGAACAACAGTCCCTTGCAGCCCAACTAAGATCTTTCCAGAACATTCGCATGGAACGTTGTTACCTAAACCGTTTCCATATATTTTTGTGAATACAAAATATTAATATATTGTCACCAGACCTGGCTTTGGGAGGTAAATAAAATACATGGAAATATAAACTAAGTGTTAAATTTATTAAAAAAAAAGTCACTGGACTCTGAAATGAAATCGAAGTACCGCTCTTAACTACGTAAAGTTATACTCACTAAAGGTTTCTAAAATATTTCGCATACTTTTTATTACACTTTTCTTAATCCACACTGTTCTACGCAGTTTTTATTGCTTCGATCATTCTCTTCTCGTTCATATGTTCCACATGATCAAATTATTTCAGCGATCCTTTCTTTATTCTATCCATCTCGCCACTGCTACTTTCATCCCTTTTTTTACCAATTTCAGTCTTCATTTCCACACATTAGAGTTAGCACCAGAACTCCAACGTGAATCGTTAGTCTTGTTTCATGAAACAGATTACTATTGGCCGTAATAGCATTCGGAGCACCATTTGCCGTATTTTCCGCAGTCACCCTCCTCTCGAAATCCTCCTCTGCCTTGCCGACTCTAGTAATAATACTTTCCAAATACACTCCAATTGCTTCATTGTTCCAGGCACAATAAAGTTACACTTTATCACCAATTTATACATAACTCTAATGTCTAAAAATATTTAAGTAATGATTTATTGAAATTGGAGTCTACCATTGATTACATTTCACATTAACTAATGCGAGAAGGGGTCATTTTATTCTGTTTCATCCGGGTGTCAATGGCAATAGGATTTTATTTTTTTCATAGCACAAGCACTTAGCTTTGTAAAAGTTTTATAAAACATTCCATTTACCCAACTGTATTTTTCAGAAGGACTAAGTATGATACCGAGCAAAAAATTGATTTATCGGCGTACAAAACAAAATATATTTAGTTATTTTCCTAGAATAAAATAATAATCCATGTGACAAATCCACCCAAACTAACAAAATGTAGTATTTTTTTTGCTTTCAAAGATGTCACGGCTTACTAGTTTATTAAGTTATTAGATTAATTGAAATGTCTTAGCTTAAAATGGAATTTATATAAGACGGATACAGACACATGCATGCAACTAATATAAACATGGTGTCAGGCTTTTGGACAGGCAGGACCAAGACCAGATGAATTTTATTTATTTATTTTAAGTTATCACCAAATCTTAAATTTACATACAAGAGATAAAAAATAGTAAATTATGCCAATTATAAACTTTTCACTTAAAATTAATTATTAATGATATTAACAAAGTGTGACAATATAAGATAATTTATAGTTTCAATATATTTATGTTGAGAAGGAGTGGAAAGAGCGGAGGGGTTGTAGGATTAGGATCAAGGAAAGAAGTATGGGAGTATATGGGAATATAAATAAAGTGAAGTTAGGGTGCGGTGATTAGTGAATTTAATTTTCGTTTATTAATGTTCCGAATAGTCTTGTTAAAAATATAAATATGGCTGTAATTTAAGTTAAATAAATTTGTGGATCTGTAGATGAATGTGTTTTGTTTAGAGTTGGTCTTGCAAAGAGGAATATGAAAACTAGGTGACTGCTGTTACGATGTGAGATATGAAATAATAAAGACGTTGAAGAAGATCGGAAGTATCAACTAAGTTGTGTGCTAATTTAAATAACATAACAGAGTCCGCTTTATTTCTACGGGAAGTTTATATCTGTATGTTCAAGAACTTTTCAGCGTCTTCATTGCTAATAATAATAATGAAACAAACCTACTTTTGAATGTTAAAATCAAAATTTATTTTCAAACACAGGCGTGCCACCGTATAATTTAACTCAACAACGAATGAAAAAATATACTATTCTCTAATAAACATAATATTAAAATTAATAAATAATATCATTTTATAAAAAAATACTCAAAGGAGAAAATGTACTGTAAAATGTATAACAGCCACAGTTCTAACCGTGATCACAGTGTACGCATATTTCAATAAACACAAAGGCGTTGGGCGCTTTCTTCGTGATAATAGAGTGAACATATAAAGCAATATTATTAAAATGTTCACATCGTTTATTTTTACTCCCTTTCTTTTGACTCGTAGCGTCTGCTTGTCTGCTTGTGTGTCGAAAAAACTTTGGATCAATTTTTAACCCTTTTCCCGTAATCCAATCGAGCTGAAACTTTGCAGGCAGACTCGTGGCAACGATAAAAATATTCTATCGAATTTTCGTTTAAAAAAAAACAATTATAGTATAAATTTGGATTTTTCAAAATTTTAATGGTTTTTTCAAATTGGAAACTGTAAAAATGTTCTGTATGGTTTGATTTTGTATGGTATGATATGATTTTAAAAACATAAAACTATTAAAATTAAAAATATAGGTACACTCACTTAATAAATATCAACATTCATACCAGGTTTAAATCAAAACACCAACGTTATATTCCGTTTAAATCGCAGTTTGCAAGAAAAGTTTGATTACTACCAACGGCGGACTGATGACGTCACGTGATATTTAAAATTTGAATTACTCCATCTGTGTTATAGGTACTTCACTATGAATTTCAAAAATTTATGACAATTGGTTCACAGATGACAGCACTCTTGGGTTTTTGGGAAGAAATCGAATAAAAATTTATTTATTTTAGATTTCTGCTTAGTTTTGAAGAATTCTACATTACTCAAATCTGATTCTAACTATTTTAAATCATTTGGCACTGGAAATTCATAAGGTACGATATTGCTGATGATAGAATCTATCAAAATCTTGATTAAATTGACTGACAAATGTTTTTAGAATTTATCAAAGCATGAAGTGTCTTATCAAAGCTCAAAACATGACATTTTAGAAATATATTAAATTCCTGTAAGTTTGGTGTTATGTAATATGTTTGAATTCGTCTTTAATTGTTGTTATATTTTACAAAGAAAGAGGGTATAAAAAAATTTGGTAATTATGGGTTAGTTTTTTTTTGGTCTTAAATACATGTTTACAGATTATTCTTGTTTCTTCGATTTACTTTTCCTTTGATATTGTCACGTGTTCGTTAGAAAGATTTCAATCAAAATTCATCTTCATTTGTAACTTCATCTGTAACTTTCAAGATTGCACTCGAAAAATCACTTGCAAGCTTTTATTTCTTTATATGTCGTTCCTTTAGAGAATTAATTTACTAAATCATTCAAAACAAAAACTTTCTCTTTGACCGCGCGCGGCGCCTTATATACCCGCGAATGCTCAACACCCATCTTTGAGAACACTGGGGGCGCCTCCGGTCCTATACAGACCGATAACCGAAATGTTCACTGGAATTTGCAAGCTTAAAATGGAATTTATACGACACGGTTATGAACACATACATCTTTCACTTCCAGAGCTGGACAATTATAAGTTTGTATTACGGTTGTTCGCCAAATGCAGGTATTGAAAAAAAAAAGATATTTATTTATTTATTATTGACGTTTTGCTGAAGTCATAGCCTAGCATCAAGAATTCCGAGAATTTATTTTCTTATTTTTTTAATTTATTGTTTTAGGTCATTATATTATGCCATAATATTTACCTTTTGACATCTTAATAATTATCTGTAAAATACCGGTGAACCCGTATTAAATTCAGAGTTATACTGATTTACCGATAATGCTATTTGGTAAATTTGCATGCTATTGTATCGGTATATATGCATCTTGTGGTATTATCGTGTCGATGATAGGGTATTCTATATTTTTCTTGATCCTGTGCCCAATGCTGAATTTCGTGATTCCCTTATCTGTTAAGAGTTTCGGGCGTAATACGTCATTGATTGAAATCTTAAAGAGGATCCTTTTAATTTGATCTTGTCACCCTATTCTTTCGTATGTTTTTTCTCAACAACCCCTATGATTACGAATTTCTGGTCACTTTCCTTTACTTCATTGTCCGTAGAAAAAGTTTAGGAAATCGGTAATAGAACCAATTTCCTATCAAAGTTAACATAAACAACATAATATTATGTACGAAACGAAAATACCGTTTTACAATACTTGCATCATGTGACATTAAAAAAAGTTTTTAAAGCATTTCAAATAAGAATTAAAAACGCTCTGATTAATGTTAAATACAAAAAAGTTAAATAAATTAGTAAAATTCGATAAAAATATTTTTCATTCATAAAGTCCCATCCAATCCTTCTAATAATAAGACACCTCATTAGTATGAGTGAAATATGATTATATATTTACGTTAGTTATTCTTTTAATTATTAAATAAATATTTCCGTTCATTCTGCTAACATAGCTAACATACACCATTTTGAAATATATTTAAATATCTTTGGTAAGATTCGCCTGACATTATTGATTTTCGACTTGCAAAAAGACATGCAAAACTGTTTTTTAAGGATTTCCTAAAATATTAATTTATTATTTCACACTTTTGAGAAAATAATATTGGTTTGGGATAAGCTAACATATTTATAAAAAAAATCATTTGTTGCATGCAATATTATTATTGAAGATACTATTTTTTTTTGATATATTAGAAAATGATCCTCTTAAGGTCGCTTTTCTGTTCTTGCTTGCATGTTCACGATGCGCCTTCAATTGTTTTAATGAAGCATTCCATCTGGCTGAATATTATAATTCTGATTTAATGTTATGACTTTAACATCGCCGTGAATATGACACTGGCATACAGAGGCAGCCATTCGTGAATCAGGGCTGGAGATCATAATTATTTATATATTTAAAAAAGAAACGTACACCGATTATAAAATTTTAATTAAATTATCCCGAGTTTTTACAGAAATTCGATAAAATATAAAAAAAAAACATAAGTAGGTATACATGAAACACATTTCCCAATAATTTTCTTAGTGTTAACTAAGCTACGAAAATAGGACTAACTTGGATCGAGATTCAAATTCTTAACCACTGGATCCCTAGGCGAGTATTGAAAGGAGATGCTTAAAAAAATTTACCCACTGTCCGAATCCCTAGTGATACGTTACTCGGAAAAACACAATCGTAGGATCTATAATTATCCACAACCTTCGGGAAACGTTCAATCACGTCTAGAAACGTCTGGAATAACCGAGAAGCGACGAGGACCTTCTCCTAAACGCTAGAATAATTTAGAAAGTACCAACATTTGGATATAAATACGGAACTACGCCGCGGCTTGAGGAGTTGTCGTGTTTGACACGTGCGAGACGACGGCTAGGTGAGCCCAGTCATGAAATTGCAAAGCGACAGATATTGAGCGAAATAATCGAGCGGAATACCTAGTTGACGAAATAAACCTGAGCGATTAATACGTGTGAGAAATGGATGGAATGTTCGAGTGAATGTTGAATATAAATATAATGTTACCCAGCGATAATAAAGTGTTTATTTACGAGTGATATAAAGCGAAATAGTGTCATTTAAAGAATAGTTTTAATTACAGGACATTTTAAGTGACTTAGTACATTGAATAGTTAATTAATCATTAATTAATAAATTGCTCTTTTATTTCCAGTGTTTTCATTAGTATATATGTATAATTTATTTTTACATAAACATCTATGTTTACGTACAACTCACGCTTTTGCGTTTTAACCACGTACGCCTGGAGATTACTTCTCTGTTGTTATAATATTTATTCATTTTATTTCATATCTAATTTTCATCATAACATAAAGCCATAAGGCTCATTTAAAACATAGCCAAACACGTTAGCTCGAGAAAATCACATTTTGTATTGTGACAGCAACAGGAATCGAACCCGGAACCCTCGGTAAAAAGTAGTTAGGTAAATAAATAAAAACAATTTTAATTGTTGTATTTAAATAATTTTACTCATTAACCCAATACTTTTGTGTTGGAAAAAATAAAGAATCCCCAATCTTCACTAAACTTTTCGTTCAAAGGATCATGTGAAAACTTACTAAGTACTAGTTCCAAATTAAAAACGATCCATTTCAACCTTTCAGCAATAAATCTCTTGTCTTGTTAGGTGGAACCCTATTTGAATAGAAAGAATTCTGATGAAAGAGAATACAGAAAAAATCATTAATAAACGTGGCAGTTCCTTTATGGTGCAATGAAATTTTAATTTTCTCAACAATAAACTTTTTTCTGCAAACAAGTACAGTTATTTTGTCATTACTATATTTTTGAGGGTATCAGTCCCTGTCATTAAAGGTTATAATAATAAACTGAATGCGATCCATTCATTACAACTGCTGGCAAGAGTGATTATGATAATATAATTATAACCTTTATCCAGACATTAACATTTAAGATTTGCTCGTGACAAGTTAGGCTGTCACACCATGGCAGTTCCGTCTGTATGCCTTTTGGCAAAGGCCTCCTCCAATTTCCTCTATTCTTTCCTATCTTTTGCTATTCTGGTCCACGCGCCACGCGCCACCTGCTGTAGCCTTGATCTCATCCACCCAACTTCTAGAAGGCCTGCCTCGTTTCATTTTCTTGTCTCTTATGAACCAATACATTATTGTTATTGACCATTTCTTTCTTCACCTGATTGTATATCCAATCCATTTCCTTTTAAGCCTTCTGATGGATACTTTAACATTATTCGTTTGTTCATTGATTATTGAATTCCTTATTCTATCTGATACTTCTTTTTTTTCCCCAACATACTTCTCTCCATAGCATTTTGGCAAGATTCTAGCTTTCTTTCGTGGGCTTTAGTGATCGCCCAGGTTTGACAGCCGTATCTTAGGACATGTAGAATGCATAGTGAGTAATTTCAGGCAGAATGAATAATTTCATCGTTTGGTGAAATTATTTGACCTAAGTACACATATTCATCTACATAGTCAATGATGTTGTTATTGACGCGGATCGTTTCATGCTTACCATTCGTGCTCACCAAGACTCACATCACTCTTACGAAGAGATAGAGAAGAAGATTGCCGACAAAAAAATGTGTGTTTAGTACAACGTTTAGTAAAAATTAAAAAAAAATCCATTCATTAATAAGTAATTGTAAGATAATCTATTGTTTTTTTCTAAGACCTTGAAAAAGAATTTTTAGGTCGCAGCCTGTCGATTAATGTTTATATATTTTTATTAGTTTATTACTTTTATATAAAAAAAGGATATATCCAAGTTATCGACCTAAAAATTGAAGTCTAGCATATTCGTTCGGATATAAATTAATATAATACACCCAAATTTTCGAAAAAAAAGCCGAAAAATGCATTTGTAGCGAATGTCCTGCCTTAACTGGACCATTTTAATGTAATTGTAATGTAAAAGTAACGAGCAGCTTGTTGGTCTTGTGGTTGGGACTCTCGCCTCGTGATCCAAAGGTTGTAGGTTCGAATCTCACTCCAGACATATTTCATAACACAAGCGTTAACCTAAGTTTAAAAATTGCAAGAATATTGATGTGAACGTATTCCCTGTTCACATTTAATTTAAAATAAAAAATAAAAATAAATTGAACTAATCGTAACTACTCGATTTAACTAATTTTTACTTTATTACACCGTTTTCATAGCACTGATTCTCCCTCTCGATAATTTTGTACGCAAATTGGTATATTGGCCCTCAATATTCGCATTGAATTGCCCGCTCACTTTCAAATTTGACTGATTATTGCGCGATGCCGCCACCGTTTATACTTTCTGGACTTGAACTGGAAGTTTCGCGAATATATTCGCATTTTCTACCGATTTATAGCTTATTCCAAAATCTTCGCTTATTCGAAAAATTTGTGGTTACTTCCGTGGTGGTAAATTATTTTCTTAAATAATAATTGGTCACAATTTTATTGCAACTTGGTGCGATATATATTTAATAAAACTTTTGATAGCTATTCCACAAAACTATCCTCATCTCTCTCATTCATTATGGCAGGAATGTACTCGCATAGTTATTAATTCATACAAAGCCATACCGAAGCGAAAAAGAACGCTGTAGGGTGGCAATTTGTTAATGGGGAGGTGGGAGGAGGGACGGGGGTGCAACGCGTGGGGGTGCGCGCCAGAACCTTAAATAGGGGACTGTATGAGATATTTAAGGTCGTTGACGTGTGGGAGTAAGGTTATTAAGAAGACGTCGATTGTTTCAATATAGTCGCAGGTACTGTGTCGTACTGGAAACTGGGATAAATATAGCCTACTTAGATGCCATTTATTAGCACGGCTTCCGCGTGAATATTTATTTATTCTATTATTAATCATTTTAATTTTTAAAATAGAACATTTCAGGATGGAAAGCGAGAAAGTGAATAGCGAGCAAAGTTGACAGTATAAAAATCAGTTTTCAGGTAAACGCTAGTGTATGGTTACGAGCACTGGATCTTGACCAAAAAAAACCCGATTCAGGCCATTGAGATGGAATTTCTACGCGGAATAGTAGGAGTTTCCAGAAGGGACACAATCAGAAATACTCAAATAAGAGAATGTCTCGAACTAAAATCCTTAATGGGGTTTATCGAGAAATCATAGTTACGGTGGCTTGGACATATCTTGCGGATGCCGGCAGATACACTGTCAAAGCGGATATTCCAGGCAAGACCAGATGGCAGAAGACCAAGGGGTCGTCCTAGAAGGTGCTGGCGGAAACAGTTGGAGAACTACTGCGAAGCGAGGTTGCAACTAAATTGGGCTGATGTGGAGAGCCAAGCCCGAGACAGGAAAAGTTGGAACCTTTTATGCGGTGACTCAATAGAATAAGGGGTAGAAGAAGAAGAAAAATAATTTTTAAAGTAGCAACTTTTTGGCTAGATATTTTGACAAAATGTTAGTTATGTTAGTAAATATGAGATTTTCGGTCTACCGGTTTCGAGACGTACACGTCTCTTCGTCAGAACAATCACTACACTAGCATGTAAATACCACTATTACAAATACACCTTCCTAAAATATTCCTCATATGCATATTAATCTAACCGAAGGCTGAAATGCACTGTCAGTGCACTTTATCCTTCGTATCTAACATAACTTACATTTTGTTTTTTATTTTTAAATTTTTGCATTCGTTTATTTTTAATTTTTAGTATTTAATATTACATATAGCAATACATTTTTTCAAGTCTATTAAAACTATAAGAATACATCATAAATTTTATCTCTATATCTCTCGCTGAGAGGGATTAGGGTAAATTATATAATACAATGGCGAGCTTCCAACAACCATATAATAAAGTGAAATAATTGAAACATATTTTCGGTATGCAATAGTAACAAAACTGGCTCCACTATAAGAAGACGAATAGGAGATGAGGATGTGCAAGCATAAGTTTTGAGAAAGGTAAAATTGTTTCGGTGTGTTCTTCAGGTTGTGTTTTTGGGGTATTATTCCATGTTTTTACGACCTTTCTGGCCGACGTTTCGGATTCCATTTTAGGGTTCATCACCAAGACGGATGGAGGAGACATTGGCCTGATAGGTCGTAAAAATACGGCACAATACCGCAGAAAACACAAAACTGAAGAAGAATCTTCAGAAGAACGGTCGTGAAAACTAAAGAATATGCTTTAGTCTGCTTTCGAAGATAGTTACGGTTGTGACGTTGTGATATCTGTGTATACGAGTACATAGTGTCCATAGCTTAGCTGACTGCACTTCGAATGGACTGAAGAATTCAGTATTATGAATTGAAATAGATAGTGAAATACTGTCAGCTGAATAGATTGGTTATTGAATAATTCGTAATACCATTAAAATAAGACTAAAGGTTTACCTTTCCATCAATCAGTACTGATCACTACACTGCTAAAAATTTAACTTACGATTTTTTTGTGGCCGGTGCCGAAATAAATTTTTGAATCAATAAATGGTTTATTCGATTATTGGAGTCAATTAATTCGTGATCACGAAGACAGAAATCTTACTTCCATTTCTAGATCAGTTCACAGGATACCATGATCAAATCTTTTTAAAAACCCTTTGCACAGTTTGATTAACTGTGGCATTTAGAATGCTTCGATAAAACATATTAACTAATGTCACGCGTCGTGGCTGCGGGAGGAATGAATGAAAACGCTGTTAATTAATTAGCGATTTATTAATTACTGGTTAATTAATTATTTGTTGTACAAAGTCATTTACACCATTAAACTTAAAGTAATTTTTTAGATTACACTATTTCGCAACATATTACTCGTAAAAAGACACTTTATTATCGCTTTAACACTTTATTAAACATTCATTAGGACATTCCATCCAGTTTCGCATGTTTTATTCGCTTCGGTTTATTTCGCTTCTTAAATATGCACAGTTGGCTACCCTGACCTCGCGGCCTATGGCCCACTTTGCTTGTGTTTTCGCTGTCAACGCGACTCAACAATAACTCGCGCGCGGCCTGGCGCCCGTATTTATGTCCGCGGGTACTTTGTACATTCAGGATTTTCTAGTATTTATAAGACGACTCTCGTGGCTTCTAGATTCTTATAGATGTTTACCGAATGTTTCAGATGCCTCCCAAAAGCCGTAGAACACCGTAGACCATTCTCGATTCTTCGACAGTGTGACAAAGTGACAGGAGTACGTAATTCTTTTTAGCCTCGTTGCATTAATAATGCAATTGAATAAATTTTAATAACATTTTAAGTTTTTATTACCATTAATAATATTGGGTCAAGTTTCCAGAGATAGTCTACCAGTCCTAATGATCAAACTTGAAATATTATTAAAAACATCAACGAGGACTCGAAGACCCGGAGCATTCAAAGTGTTATATCCATTTGATTGGGTTTATTATTTAGTAAATTTTATAGTACGTACAATAAAATTTCTTGTAAATTTAACAGAATTACTATTGAATCGTATTTTACGTGAAAGTTTAAAAAAAATTGATTGAGTAATTGTTAAAGTTGGTAATTAGGCCAAATTGTTGAATGATTTATTTGAATCAGATATTCTATGAGACCTCGGAGACGAAAAGTGACAGAAAAAAGTTAAAGATCTGATAAATCACAGCCAGAAGCTGCAAATAAAAGATCCATTCATCTAGAATTGCTTTTCCGGACTTAAGTCATTTACATTTGGAACTCATCATTTATGGCGTCCCCCGATGTTGAAAAAGGCAATACGTATGTCCAGTATAATTCGAAGGTAAACTTTACATTAAATGTTCCTTTTGAAAACAGCCGTATGGCTTTCGAACACATATAAGACGAAGAAATGGATACTCATATTTCAAGATTCCCTTCGGAAAAATAAAATGAACGGCGAACATTTTTCTCTTAGCTGACGGTTGAAGCTTTTTACTTATTTGTGAGAATTCTTTTATTTTTTCACATTTTGGGCCGCGTTGAGGAAAATAACCAACAAATTTAATATGTGTGGATGATATGCTGTTTATATTTTTATCTTTAGAATTTATTTCAATACGTATTTTTAATAACAGTACAGTGTCCAATATCCAATGTAAATGAAAAACGGAATTAATACACCCTGCATATTGAGTAAAACATATAAAAATAATTAAATTTAAAAAAATTTTATACAGACTTTAATTCGGAAAGTATATAGGTAAAAAAGATTTTCAAGTCTTTGGTTGTTTAAAGGGATTACGACCTATCATATGACTGGCTAATGATCACTTCACACAATGTAAGTTCACCGACATAAATATATACAAATGTTTTCATTTTGTAGTGAAACACTTCTTTTTCAATCGCTACGGTGACAATTATTCTTGTTTCTCGGTCTATTTACGTCTAATCAGAAAATGTAATTAATATGTATATAGAAGCCTTATTCTTTTCACTTCACTTTCATTCATCACTCTTCTTTCACTCATCACTCAAATGATGAGAAAATAAAAGTTCTGGAAGGCTATATCAAAGCACTTCGCCCCATCCAATTCCGGTGTTTCGCAACCCCCTACTTATGGATGGATGTAAATAAATTAAAATTATCTCCTTTCACAACACTGAAACAAGTTTAAACGGGTTGAAGAAAATAGTGTATTTCAGGCTAAGGTGCTCTTTCATTAACAGGCTTTTTTGAATTTTAGTAGAACGTTCATTAGTACACTTTTCTTGATTTTTTTAACTCCAAAGTTTTGCTTTTAAGTAAACCTTGTTAGTTTTATAAAATGAAAAAAATTTAGCCACTCATCAATCAAAACCGGGCTATAAATAGATAATATTGTAAACATAACAGTTTTGGTGAATATATATTTTTTTTGTTTTATAAAATATTGCTAGTCTTTTAGGGAGTAACGTTTGGGATAAGATTTTTCTATATAAATCTTCTCATTACAGGATTACCTAATAATTATCGTTAATATTTTATTCAATTCTATTACGCCTAGTGTAACGGTCTTACCTCAATTCTTACTCGGCTAGCTCGTTCCGACGTTTTGGGAAGGCAGTAGAGCGGACTCTGAGAAATTGAGAAATCTCAGAGCGGCGTGTCAAAGTCCGAAGTCTCGAGAGAGAAGTTAAGTAGTGTACATTTTCAGGATTTTACGACAATGAGGGGAAGATATAGAGAAAGATGTTGACTGTTTTTTGAAGTAATAATTTATTAGAAATAACCAGAAGGGCTTTTCTCAAATATTGAATACATACATAGGGTACATTTTATATAAAAGGATTACAAGTATTGACATAAATAACAAAATAACAATTTATAATAACAAGAATAACTTGCCTGCCTATAAGGTTAATATTGAATCTACGGTGCACCGGAAACTGAAGATAATTTTTGTATAATTAATTATAAACATATATTCTTTATGAGGGGCCTTATTCCTCTTTTAGCTGGTTTTCTATAACAATTACCTTAAATGAACACTTTTACATTAATAAAAATTATAGGACCATTTTAGTTGACATATAGTTTTTATGCGGAGATAACATAAGAATAATTAAAACACTGTAGATACAATAAAAATACAGGAACTTGAGTATGGAAAATATCTAAGAATAGGTTTAGAAATCTCGTAAAATGGGCAGTCGTTTTATAAACAGTAGAGAGTACAAGCACTCGTACGGGTATAGTAGAAAAAGTGTAAGTTGAGAATTACTCACTGAATGTTGGGTTTATTATAACCAATGACTCACTAACTGTTGTCCATGTAAGGTGATAAAGGGAGAGTAGATTGGTCTTGCATCACTATACAAGACGGTTGTCATCAAGAGCTGAACGGACCGTGTGGTCACATGCGCCGTCTCAATAAAACAACTTCAGATAGTTATGTAGAAATTCAAGATGTCACGGAGAGTTATGTTTTTTTTAATTAAACTTGTCTATTTTGCACTACTAGTAACGACGATTTAATGGTTTGTATTTTTAGATGTTTCCAATAGAATTATGTTGCTAACCGGAACCCTTAAGATTCTCTTTATGTTTTATTTATAGAAGATATTGAGTTCCTTTATATCGTCCACTCCACAAGTCAAGAAAGAGGTTTTTTATATGGTTTGAGTTTATTTTATGTTATGAGTATTTTAGTTATTATTATGTTAAAGGTGATATAGATAATTTTTATTTTATTTCTTTAGATTATTTGAATTTATCACTGGTTACCGAGGTAATTCTGGGATACTCAAAGGACTTTCACCACTATTTAAATTTTATATTAACATTTATAAATTTGGTTCTCCCGCTTGGGGTATACAGTTGGATGGAATATATAATCCTTTACTGAACGGTTACGGCACTTATTTGTCACAGATTATTACACGTGTTCTAATGATACACTATTATTATTACAATAACTGGAGGTAATTTTACACTCTGATACTACGCAAAATTTACGAGTTGAGAAAACTTCTGGAGACTAAGGTAATTTCTTTGTATGTGTTTTAGTATCAAGACTTTTGACGAGATCTGCATCCGTTGGCGAATTATGTATCTTTTGACGATAATAGTTTTACCGGCATTCGAGACGCCGCGCTATTATTTACGTGTCAGAAGAAATAATGTTTTTCGAAGCCGATCGGATCGCAGACTGTGTGGGTTCGATGATTTTTTGTTGCATATATACTATATGGTAAGAAGACGTTAAGGTTGAACCGAGCGTAGAATTGCCCGCAGCGTGAATACTTATCAGAAAGTTACAAAGGTTGAGATGATATATACGGCAATGCGTGACCCTTTGCTACACGGCGAAATTTTTTGCTCACTACGTTTCGCTTTCGCGGCAACGTGCGGTGTGTCACGCTAGTAAGTTGGGATAATATTCGCTCGAGGGTAGAAAGGGCGGGTTAACATTAGTGTCCGAGTATCCTTTACCTTTGCTCCCTGCATGCGGGGGCTTGCTTTCCTTGCTATCATTTATACTATTGTAAGAAAGTAAATTGTTTACTCTTTTCTCTCACTTAAATACATTAGGCGCAAGGCTAATTAGAACGAGATATCTAACCTTTTATCTCCCATTGTTTTAAAATTTAGGTTTATCGCGACAGTAAACATCCGGTGGCTTCATAACGGAGCATTAATCAGACGTTTTTTTAAAATTCAAGGTTATTTGCATTGCAATATTTATAATATTTATTTCACAACGTGAATTTCTGTTTCCTTTTTATGGCTTAAATCGTAACGATTTTTGAATCGTTACACTAGGTATACCTATATGTATTGCTTCGATAATTATTTTTATTTATTATTATTTTTTAACGTGAGCATTAATGTTCAAAAAAGTTGATTATGCCACGGCTTCATTTTTTTCTTTCACATTTTTTAAACAATTTTAAAACAAACTTATACTCTTCTTATTATTGGAATTTTTTATCAACATTTCATCAATATTTACATGCTACATGCGATAAATGTGTTAAATTAAATGATAATTAATGACATGTCACTTCCGGGAGAACAGTAAATTAACAGAGAAATTTTTCACAATTGTGATACACAATTTTTTCTCGTTACTGATTTATATTTAGAAAATTCTGATAAATAAATAAGCTACTGGGGCTAATAATTATTCGATTCATAAATCACTGCAAATTTTAATTTTATAGGCATGATTTTTTTTTTAATTATACAGGGTGTACCAAAGCTAGCAGCAGAAACTTGGCCGGTAGATTCCTGACTATGATATGAGTCCAAAATGGTCAAGCAACCATGACCTAATATCAATAGTTATGGAGATATGCAAATGCAAAATTTGCATTTTTTTTCAATATTTCTGACTTATTTTTTGCAAAAAATTGAACCATTATTACAGTAACTTATATCGATTATGAAAAATTCATTTGCTTCAATACAACTTAAATAAAATGATAAAAACCTTGTAAAACATAACTTTTTTTAATTTTTGCAAGGTTTTTCACATTTTATTCGACTTGTATTAAAGCGAATGAATTTTTCATAATCGACGTAAGTTACTGTAATGATAGTTCAACTTTTTGCAAAAAAAAGGAAGAAATATTAAAAAAAACTTTGATACTGCATATCTCCATAACTATTGATATTAGGTCATGGTTGCTTGAATCTTTTTGACTCATAACATAGTCAGAAACCTACCAGCTAAGTTTCTGCTGCTATCTCTGGTACACCCTGTATGTTAAAATATTTCCTTAAAATATAAGAAAAAAACGAATGGATTTATCTTTATCATTAAATGCAATAAATACATCGATATATTCTTGTGTTTTTCTGTGTTCAGTCCTATTTTTTTCTTAGTATTTATTTCTAATTTTATCAAAGTTTATAAGAGTAATTCCCATTTTTATCAAAAAATACGTAAAAAAATGAAAACGTCCTTGTAGTAAAAGTGATGATGGATCTTATTAATTTTGGTCTTTCTCTTCAAGGGAAAAATATTCACCGAGCTTGCAGCCCTTGAGGTAGTGAATTATAGGGGTTTGAAAAAAAAATGTCCTCCATGGTAATGACCTCATGTCCGTGGAAGTGACTACATGAATGTTATATATATATGGGAGTGACATACTACAAGGAGGTGATAATTTTTGGAAATTTTGCATTTCAAAACTGTATTTATTTTAATTCGTTTGCATTTGTTTCAGATTAGTTTTCGTTCACAGTTGTGTTTTCGTTGAGGTATTCCTTCGGCAGTTTTTGAATGCTTTTTGTGTTTTGGCATCTAAAATCAACAATAAATGGATAATAAACAATAACAAAATAAATAAATGAAGCAAGCATTCTGTAAAGTCGCGCCCATATACTATATAATTGTCAGTTCCATGGGTCAACAGTCACATCCATGGGTCAATTTTTATCCACGGATCCATGAAAGTGACGTCCATGGAAGTGACTTTTTCATTAAAATCGTAGAAACATAACCACTTAATCAACCATGAAAATACAAATTTAGTATAGTGTTTTTGATACATAAACGCAATTAAACCACAAAAGAAAAGTTCATTATTGAAGTGTACATACCTTTGACGGTCAACACGGTTGTGACCACTTATGCTTTACGGATTTTGACACTAGGAAACTAAATAAGATTTTCTCGTAGCGGTTACAACGCCGGTAGAAACTGCCAACTGAGTCAAGATGGCAGAAGATTACTTAGTTTATTCACAGTAGCGTTTGTCAAAAATACATAATATTTTTATAAAATATGACTGGTATGACACTCATCCATGGAAGGGACAAATAAATTGATCACAAACTTTTATCTATTAAAAAAAAAGAATGTGTATAGCTATAGATATTATGTTTATATATTAGGTCCTAACATATGAAATTGGCGTTTAGTATGGGAGGAACATAAAGCCGATTTTTTTTTATTATAATATATTTATTTAATCAAAGTATGTACCATTGCTATCTTTGTACTTTTGCCATCTCATAGGTAGTTCATCGATCCCTTTACTAAAAAAACCATTCGGACGGGAATCAATAAAATCTTTGAAGGCGGTTTGGACTGCCCCATCGGAGTTGAATTTTTTCCCTTGCAAGAAGTTATCCAAATTTCGAAAAAAATGGTAGTCTATTGGGGCAAGGTCCGGAGAGTACGGTGGATGTCTTAGACATTCCAATTGAAGCTCCTCTAATTTGGTAGCCGTCTATTGTGCAGTGTGTGGTCTAGAATTATCATGAAGCAGCAGTGGCCTAGAGCGATTAACCAGCCTCGGTTGTTTAGCAGCTAGCTTTTCCATCATGGTTTGCAGTTGCTGACAATGGACATCTGCCGTAATCGTCTGGCCAGATTTAAGAAAGCTGTAGTGAACGACACCAGCACTAGTCCACCAAACGATCACAAGTAACTTTTTTGGAGTCAATTTTCGCTTGGGGCATGGTTTGGCTGGTTCGGCAGGATTGAACCATTGCGATGAGCGCTTCCGATTATCGTACATGATCCACTTTTCATCACAGGTAATGATTCGATTTAAAATCCCTTCATTGTTATGCCGGTTGAGTAATGCAGCGCAGCAGTCAACGCGCGTTTGTTGATTTGCTTCACTCAATTCGTGAGGTACCCACCTTTCAAGCTTTTTCATCTTACCAATTTGCTTCAAGTGGATTAAAACAGTTTTATCACTAACACCGCAGCCTGCAGCTAACTCGGATGTGGTTTGCGATGGATCCGCTTCCACAATAGCCTTCAATTCTTCATTATCAACTTTGGTCTCCGGCCGTCCACGGGGCTTGTTCTGCAGGTCGAAATTTCCAGAACGAAAACGTTGGAACCAAAAACGCACTGTGTTTTCTTTTGCGGCACCGTCGCCATACACATCATTAATCCTTCGAGCCGTTTCTGCAGCACTGGTGCCACGGTGGAACTCGTACTCGTAAATAACGCGATATTTCAAGTTTTTCATTTTGTAAACTGAGTGACGCAAAGAAAAAAACAATTGAGGAAAAAACAAATGAATTATAATTTTCAAAACACAAATACATGAGTAAATAGCTGTATAAATTTGGATTTGGAATTCCTAACCAAAGAGAAGATATTTGAGATCAAATTTGCCAGTACGGCAAAACGCCAATTTCATATGTAAGGACCTAATATTTAAATAGTAAATTTATTGAAGTTCATATTGGCAATCTTTTTTACGTATTTATTATAAGGAGAGAAAGACATGATATTTTTTTTCCCA
Organism: Agrypnia vestita; assembly: GCA_016648135.1. Classification (NCBI taxonomy): domain Eukaryota; kingdom Metazoa; phylum Arthropoda; class Insecta; order Trichoptera; family Phryganeidae; genus Agrypnia; species Agrypnia vestita. The sequence goes on along the minus strand of JADDOH010000657.1, from coordinate 90,810 downwards.
CAAAGCTAGAGTAATCACACCCACGGAAGGGACATTTTTGATGGTTTGGCACTTAATAAAAAAATAACTATGCACTTAATTTACATATATATATTCTAAATTTACAATATATTACTTATATTTTGTGAACTTAAATCACGATCCCGGTATTTAAGTACTACAGCTTGGAAAAATGATGGTCACACTGGTTTTTTTCAAAAATGGGAATTACCCATAAAAACATTTTTTTTTTTTAAATAGCATCATTTTTCATCTAGATTTTCTAACAGATATCTGAACATGTGTCAAATAGATTTATTTTCCAATTCGTATCTTCAATACTTGTCGGTGTGCGCGGTGTGGAAGATTTAATTTATTTCTCAATGTTATTTCATTGTTGCTTGGACGTTGAAATATCATACTCATCATATGTAAATATATTTCCAGTTTTTCTTTTGAGATAAAATAGATTTTTTTTCCGAAACGATGGTTCTTTTTTTATATTCTACCATCTTGAATGAATGAATGAATTTTGTTTATCATACAAAAGTAACTTACATATTGCAAAAAAATGCCGATGTAGATAAAAAAATATTTAACCCTTGAAAAAAAAAAATTTTTAATATTAAAATTAATTTGTTTTCACATTGCTTCATAATTATTTATTTTACTCCCGTATATTTATTTTTGTTTTTATTAATATCTATAATTAAAATTAAAATTTTTAGTATACGTTGTATCTTGTATCCGGATGGGAACCATTGGCCCCGAAACAGCTGATAATTCAACCAGTAGTGGTTTATACAAATTATATTCTTCTGTAATTTAGGTTTTTATACTTAAAAATAATTATTAGTTCCGTAAGACGAGTTATTTAAATAAAAAAATTTGTGGATATGCATCGGGCAGTGGTTTTTTCATGCCTGGTATAGAAGTTGTAAGAATATAAATTATTCACCATCATTATCTTCATTCCCTTCAGTCCTAGTAGGTTCGGGGGCCCAAAAACTTGACAAGTTGCTCCCATATTCCCTGTACTGCACTATCTCACATTTTTGTTGTTTCTCCCAGTTTAATTTGAGGCGACCTACCAGTCGTCTTTCTTCCAGGGTTGCCAAGAGGATTCATCTTGGTATTTGTTCCTCTAACATTCTTAGCACATGTCCAAGCCACCTCATTTATGATTTTTCTATATGTAGGAGTAGGGGCTCCATGCCGAGTGTGTGCCTTATGTCGGCACTTCTGTCCGTCAGTGAATTATTTTATATTTAAATTATTTAATATATTGATACATTTAAAAAAATAAATTATTTAAGTTAATTTTTTGTTATTCAAATCTAACAAATAACGGCGACGTCTTACTGGATTGTACAAAAATAATTCGAAATTTAATCATTTGATATTTTACTAAATAAAAATAATACAAACATTTTATTTGTTAGTTTGTTGTTAGTTAAGATTTATTCATAATAATTACGAATGTAGTATTCATACTACGTGGTTCGTCCCCTCTTCTATTCACCAATTAAAATAAATTAGTGACGCTTTTCAATTAGTCAATTAATGCATCGTGATAAACATATCTATTGTTCGATACAGACTGATAAAATTTATCTCTGAGTCTGTAAATCTAGATACAGATATCTCAACTCAGAAAACAGATGGCTAGATTCATAAAATAAGTTAGCAATTTATCTACGTAGATGTCACCCGATTTACTTTCAGACGCCGACAAAATAAAAATCTAAGATTCTTACTTTGGGAAACAAACAATATAAAGCTTACATTGAATTGTTTTACAAACAACCTCGCCATACGTTCTACAGAGTCGACTTTTACATACTATTTACTTACTCACAAACATATCTCTTTGAAAAAATTGTCAAAAATTTAGCTATTCGTAATCCAAAATCTTTATATTGACCTATGCTCTTCTTCACCTATCTCTGTATCCAGTTCAATCTGCCTACATTATTTAATATTATTAAAAGACACAATAAATGATAAAATAAGAGAAAACAAATTTATCTAAGCTCTTTAAACAATCGCAAATATCGCAAGGATTTCACTGATTCAATTACTTAAAGAAAACATCGTTTGGGAATTGTAAGTCACGTAGGTAAACTTCCCTTATTTAGTGAACTAAGGGTTCACTAAGTGGGTCGATCTACCCCAAGGAGGCTTAGAAATCCTAACAAAGTATAAAACTAGTCAAGAATACCTATAATCCACGAAGTCACGAATGAACATTATTTTTTGAATGGTGGAAGTTCTACAAAATTCCGTGGTGTCACGTTACGCCATTAAGTGTTCCAAATTTTAGAAAGTGAGGAAAGCGTTCAAAAAGTTAAAAACTAATGTAAAAATATTGGAGTGTAGAATTTTAAAAATAAAGTATCTGTTTCAAATTCTCAGCATAAAAAGCTTACATGTGATAAATAAAGATATTGCTTTTTTATTCATGGATGTGCTGGAACAACGCAATATATATTTATTTAAAAATTTGCATGGAAATGCTGTTGCCTATTCTATTTCGTAACCCGGCAGGTTTGTGAGGGCTGTAGACTTTCCGTGTCCCAATTCAGCGATATAAAAATAAAATAAAACTTTATAGCTTAGAAAACTAGAGCCTTACGAAGTAGTTCTCCGGCTAAAATCTTTGCGACAGAAATAAATTCATTATTATATTATTGCATGATATAGCTAAGGTGCAAGCGTGAAATTGATTTTTCCTTGAGAACCTATTTTTGATTTTGTTTTATTCTTTTAAATATTGTGTTACATTCAAAATATGCATCTGCGGAGATGATTAGTATAAGTTCATTTAAATATAATATATTCATGTTATTTTTAAAATTTTTACCCGTCTAGTTATTGATTCTTTAAATAATTTTTAAGAATCAAACAACTTAACTAACTAACTAACTAACTAACCATCACGCCGTTTCCCCGCAGGGGTAGCCAGAGAGGATTGAACGCCACACTCTTCTATCCTGGCACCACTTTTGCTTCGGTCACATTCATATATCTTCTCATACACGTTCTACGGTTGCTGCGGTTTTTAACAGGGCCATCCTCAAATACTTGTAGTACCTGATCGTGCCAGGTCTTTCGCGGACGCCTTCTATTCCTGTTGCCTTCAACACTCGCCTCATATATTTTCTTAACCATCCTTTTCTCGTTCATACGTTCCACATGACCAAACCATCTCAGTACTCCTTTCTTTATTCTATCTACCACACTACAGCCAGCATTGCATTCTAATTTGTTAATTCCTCACTCTATTTAATTCATTAAAATGTTGTAAAATTGTTATTATTATTATAAGTATTTAATGTCATATTTTTAAATAATTTAAAATTTATTTGTGAATCTGCAGACAAACCTTCAATAAGTTTTGTGGGACAATTTTTTTAAAATTTTTTTTGTAAATCAAAAATAATTTTGTAAATAAAATTATGTAAAAATATAAAATATATATTGGCACAATTTCACGGTATACTGCCAAACAAATCAAATGAATTGATAACGCATTTTTGCCAAAAACTTAATTCGTTTAATATTTTCTTGAAAATGTTCAAATGAAATTTTAGAGTAGCTTTAATTAAGTGCCAATTTTTCAAGTTACAATATGTTCAAAATGGTCACCACCCATTTGTAAATAGTTGCCAACTCTATACTTCCATGATCATTAAATATGTTGAAAACTTTATTCCTCCCCTGACTACAAAAATTGACAAAATGGTCTTGAAGACTCGTACATTTTGAGGTTGCTTCCGCAACGAATAAAAATATATGAACAATCATGCAAAATACACGTGAAAGAATACCTACAATAAAAGATAAATAAAATATGCATGTCAATGTATTGGTAAAAGTTTATTTTTATTATTATTTTATTTATATTATTTTGTAGCCTATTCATCCAGAGGTTGGGGGTTTGACCTCCTTCTCGGGGCACCGTAAGTAGTAAGTCCTTAGGTCTTATTTTCGTAGCACAATAATCCAACAATAAAGGATCGCTGAGATAATTCATGTCATGAAGATGGCCCCTTTAACAGCTATAGAGCGTACATGAGAAGATGAATGAATGTAGAAAGGCAACCAAAAGTGGTGTGTCAAGATAGAAAAATTTGGCGTTATATCCTCTTTACCTCTACCTACGCCTGTGGGCGGGAAACAGCGTGATATTTAGTTAGTTAAATATACTGATATGACACGTGATTCATGTAGGCATCTCTATTTGAAGATATGCTTTTATAAGTTTACTTCGCATATCAAATTCGTTCACTTAAAATCACTTAAAAACAGCTCTTAAAAATCGTATTTAAATTACCCATATTACTTGTATCTATATTTATACTATACTAAAATAACATCTCAGCTATTAAAAATCGTTTTTAATGAAACCGCCTATATTACTTGTTTCTAAATCTTCATCGGACTGACTTAGACCGACCATCCCAGCCAAACTCTCATCACACTTTGCAAATAGCCCCATATCTTCACCAAACAGTATACCCACACACTCCACTCACCCACAATCCCATACACCTCATTTCACTTCCCCCTCTCACTCCCACTCCTATCTCTCTATTTTTATTTTTTTCTCCTTTCTTATTAAGGTTTCGCTCTTGTCCCTTCTGGATTATTTTATATTTTTATTTCTGTTTTGCTTTGACTTAATATCTTATGCCGTGGATCTCTATAATTGATCTACTAACTATCCAATACATTATTTCATTATAATAAATTGTACTGTTGAGATTCCTAAAAAAAAAGTTTCAGTAAATAAGAATTTATTTTAAAAATAATCCTTACGTTGATTTTATAGAGTAAGTATTCCTTGTAAAACAGTGTGTTAGTTGTGTTAGAGCATTCACAATGCTATACCGAAATGCGAAGTAAAGATATTAACTCTTACTTGCTACGGTGAGTAGGAGTAGAAAAAATTGTACAAAAGATGGAGAGTTTCAGGGTGAAAAACAATACCTGCCATTAAGTACAAAAAGGTTCTTGATGTAAATAATTGTTGTAAAAGCTATTGTAAGTTCGTATAATTGTTGTGATAATCGTTACCAAGGAGTTCTTAAAAATACAGAAGAAAATTAGTATTTTTTAAAATGGAGATTATCAACATTTCTTTTTAAGATATATTTACATTTTACAGGCCTACTGTAAAAGATACTATACAAAAATATTTCAACATGAAAATTATTATCAAACTCTTATTTATCATTCTAATACTGAGTAGATGATAAAGACCCGCATCCAGTCAAATATTACTTTCGGCAAATATTATTATAAAATTTCTGAAAAAAAAATTTACGTAAATTATTTTTTTGTATCAAATATATGATTAATTTGAGATGTTTTATTCATATTTCATTTTTCGCAGTTGACTAATATTGAAAAAAAATATATAAAAAATATTGTGACCCATTCTTATCTCATCTTATAGTATTGTGGGCGGACGCAGTTTATTATTATAACTCATAATTAATGTTGACTCGTTGTTTAATAATATTATCATACTCGTGGTATGATAATATTAATTCACATAACATTGACATGACAAAATTTTTTTTAATTGCCACTTGCATGATTAAGACGCAATTACAGATAATTTGTGTATAGTTTCAATGCTATCTGGTTGCTCTGTGATTCTTCAGTTTTGGGGGACTTCACAACGATACAACTGTTATGTTTTTGTTTATTATTGTGGATAATAATACAAACGTAATTATGAGCCGTTAACTGTTTGGAGATAGGTCTTCGTCTGCTCGCTCTAAGTGCGAGAGAGATGTCTATACACCCGTAGTTTCAAAAAAGTTTACAAATATGTGCAGTGTAGTAAAGTAAAAATTAAATCATGCAATTTACTCTAAATTTCCAGAAAATGTAAAAAAATGTATTTTCAATTCAAACGAAGCCTGTATAAAAGTAAAATTAAACTTTTTTCATCATTATCCGAAAAAAGGTGAGTAAATCGGATGGTTAAGCATACAAAATGAAAATCGTTTTTTTTCAGATTCGACAGATATAGGGAGCGTCGATATGCTTGACTAAGAATATTAGTTTGATTTGTTCAACATTTGATTCCTATTATTGATAAAATGAGTTTTTTTTTTGCTTAATTCGATATTGTGTTATTAGTCAATAATACTTATACCATAATTAATATAAATTAACTTTGTTTAAACCACTTATTTATTGAAAAAAAATCAACATGTTTCAAAGCCAATGGCTTCTACATCAGGAAAACAAAAATAATATTTAAAAATCGAAGTATAGATCAAAATATTAAAAAGTTATATATGGAAAATAATAATATAAAGTACCTAATTAATATGAAAATAAATTTAAAAGATAACTATTTGCAAAAAGGACCTGATTATTTATAATATTCAATGAATGATGAAGAAGCCATTGGCTTTGAAACATGTTGATTTTTTTTTTTTTTCAATAAATAAGTGGTTTAAACAAAGTTATTTTATATTAATTATAATTATGTTACAACAAAATAAATTTGCTACATTTGAAGAAGAAGATACTTATACCATTTTGCTTCTTAGTAATCACTGTATTGTTTTGTATGACACTTGTTTAAATAATTTTATCTATAGCCGATAAAAATAAAATTTTGCTGGATAATTTTATGAAGGCAATGAAGGTTATATGATTTACGTATTTTGTAGAATTAAAATTACAATATACTTATAAGAGATTTAACTGTTGTACGATTAAGATTAAACATATTTGCATTACAGCGTGCTTCCTTATAATTTAAAATAAAATTCCGACTGGTATAATAATAATGCTTTATTTAGTCTAGAAAGTACCAAAATTTTAATAAATCAGGTCTTCTGTTCTTGAACTGCATATTTTCATTTATATTCTTATTTCTCGGCCAGTCCCGGGACTGGTCTTCCTAAATCCCGCTATCCCGGGATTGGAAAAATGCTCCGGGATTATAATCCCAAGATGTAAGATATATTTTATTGAAGCACATCTATTCAAAAAAAAAGATACACATGTAGAAGAACGCCACTAACCCTACAGGGGTACTGTTTGTATTTTCGACTAACACGCCAAACATTTGTTGCTTTCTTTTTGGAACAATTGGGTGTATCGCGTTGATTCTTTGCGCTAAAGCAGTCAGCGACAACGATGTTGGAATAAGACGACTGCGGCACGCTAGTAAGTGCAGTCATTTTCAATGTATGAAGTATTTTTCTACTTGTTAGCCGATTCGACTAATAAAGGGCCATCATAGATCAGGATCTCAATAAAAGTAGAGTAAGGTTGATTTTTGTAACTTTTTACAAAAAATAGTAATTTAAATTCCTTTTTTCCTATTTTCGCCTGGAATAAATAATATTTTCTAAAAAAATGCTAAAAATAATTAAATACAAAAATTTGAAGTACAACTCGTAAAAATTAAAAACAGTGAGTCGAATATACTTAAAGATATTTGAAATATAAATGGCATATACTAAATAAGGAATCATTGTTTTTTTTTAATAATGAATCGGTCTGTAATGTTTTCCACGAAAAAATAAACAAATCATTTTGGTCGTCCCCCTTAGAGAGAAATAATAAAACCCACCGCAAATAACTCCAGCACTTCAAATAAAGCATTATTCGTAAAATTCTCGAGAGGAACACTCGGGTTTCGGGAAGACTTCAATAAGACTTCAATAAATATAAGAAAAGACGAGACAAGACACGTTCCAGGGGTGCCTTTGATGTATGAATCAGTCTTAACCCATTCACTTCGGGTACGTTTTTGACGCTTTTAATGTTCCGGAAAATAAACTGTACCTATATTAATTCCGGAAAATAAATTGTATATTTCAGAGTACTTATTTGTATTCTGTTACCTATAAAGGAAGGCAAAGCCATTTAAAAATTTTAATCAGTATGTGATACGTAAAAATTAAAACACTGGTTGTTTTAAGGTGCTTTTTGCCTACTTTTAAGAATTGCTTATTATCAAATTAAAGGTTAAAATGCCAAATTACTTAAATTCTAGCCAAATTTCTTAGATGGCACTAGAAAGCTACTTATGATATCTGGTTACTTTAAGAACAAGAGCTAAAGGCTGAAGTACAAATACATACATATATATATGTAGATGGCGCCACTACTAACTTAAATAAAAAAAAAAGGATGTTGTATAACTGTAGAAAATTGCAGTATTTTGTGGGCCTTAAGTGACTGTATGGACTCTTTTTTTTAAATAATATTACAAAGTAAGCGATTAACTTTACTTAAATAAAATTATTTGTTAATTTTTCAGTTATTTTCTTAAAATATATGTTTAATAAATACTGAATATCCACTAGTTCATGTCTATATTATATTCCGTTGGTATTTGAAAATTAAATAAAAAAATTTAGCTTTGAATGAGTTAAAAAACCGACTTTGGTGTCTATTTAAAATGTTTTAAATAGACACCAAAGTCAGTTATTTTCTTAAAATATATGTTTAATAAATACTGAATATCCATTAGTTCATGTCTATATTATATTCCGTTGGTATTTGAAAATTAAATAAAAAAATTTAGCTGTGAATGAGTTAAAAAACCGACTTTGGTGTCTATTTAAAATGTTTTACCTGTTTTTGAAATTATTGTTATGAATTTTCTGAAAATTGGCTGTCCTTCACATTTACAAGAATATTGCCCCCTCTATTATATTAAATATTTGATGTGGTACCGATATTTAGTCATAAAGTAAAAAAATATTAAATCTGGAAACAAATGTCTTACAGATAAATTTATTTTTATAGAATAGATACATCACAATTTATAGGTATATATTTTATGTATTATGGACGAGATTTATAACGAAAATGTACAGTAAAAATATTACTTTTTATATCGATAGAATCTTTCCGAATGAATGAAAGTAAATGGAAGCTAGCTGCAAATTGCTATAACTCAGCAATTTTTTTGAATTCTTCAATAAGTTATAGCTCAAATTATTCTTGAATTTTTTAGACATTAAGTAAAGCAACAAAATACAATTTCTCGAAAATATCAATGGGACCTTAAGAAGAAAACAATACAGAATATTAAAAGTTTTAAAATAAATATAAAGTCTCTTTAATGAAATGGATCAGAGTAGTAATAATTGTAATCCATGATTTCATTTAGAAGACCATCTGTGCTATAGTAGGTACTATATTGCTTAATATCATGAATTCCATGTGTTATGTGTTCACTCAACTAAAGAGCGCTTCATTTATCGGTACATTAGTTCAATAATCAAATTATCTAGGCATATAATTCGTAAGTAAGCAACGTTTAGTAATAAAAGGTCATGAATAAAAACTTTAGTTTTTAGGAAATAATTTTTCTTAAATAATCGGTCTTCTTTGTAAATTTTTTAAACGAAATACATAATTCTCAATGTAAAAATGTCCGTTTAATATAAAAAAAATAATTTAATATGAAAAAATGCAATATTTTCTTTGTAATAAAATCCGTTAATAACGCTGCCAGACGGCACAAACAATGATGAGGTACAAAATAATAAAGTGTATAAACCAAAAAATCATAATTTTCTATGTAACTCTATTTTCTATGTAATCAATATAAAATAAAAAGGCATAGCAGCTTGTTGGTCTTGTAGTTAGGACTCTCGCTATCCAAATCTCGCGGGTTTGAACCTCACTCCATGCCAGCAAGTTAGTCCTATTTTCATAGCACAATAATAATAATAATAGCATAATAATAATTATAATTACGTTGATAATATCAATGTTATAGTATTTTTGTGAAACTTTAATCATATGTGTACGATTCTAAAAAATATTAAATTTTTTAAGAAGTGTTACAAATATTTTCTTATTTTAAATAGATAAAAAAAATATAGACGGTTACAAAAATTTCAATTTTTGTTAGAAAAACAGTAAAACATATTCGTATATCTATATTATCTTGTTTTTACGCACTTCATAGCCTCCTATTAAAAGCTAGTGATGATAGAGTATCTGCCAACTCCCGAATCTATCAGGATAATAAATAGGCCATATTCTCTATCCTTATCGAATGAAACATAACAATGTTTTATGACCATCATTACATGTCTCGATAGTAGACCAAATGTGAAAGTACGTCCCCATAAATTTATCTACACATTTCGAAACCAGTGACGTATGGGCACTATTATAAACTCGGTCATTCAATTATTGTGAATTCGATACCAAGCAGCCATAGCCTTGTACTGGCGTGGAAGACGAGGGATTGTTGTGAAGATATAATACTCGTAAAAGAGAATTATATTAATGGTTTTTATCAAGATTTTCATTATTATAATATATTCTATTTGCGCAATTAAATTATTGAATTTTCGTTTTTTATAAAGGCGGGTTCAATATTCTTTCCCCATTAGTCTAAAGGTAGCTATTTAACGAAATATTATTTTGAGATACGAGTCCTTTATTTATTAACGAACTTTGCGTACTAAAAAAACCATCAATGTTAATGAATGTTTCGATTAATAATTATTGCTATATTTTAAAGTGATTTTTTTGATTACTTAACTATTTTAACCCAAGAAGACTTCTGATATTTTTTCTACGTGGTGGCTTTTTATTAGTCGGTTAGGCGAACAAGTAAATCGTATTTAGAAAATGTTTTTATTTATTATTAATATTGATGTATTTACCAGTGTGACATAGCCGTCTCTTCCAACGAGTAACGGGTATCGGTGACTGAGTTGACACAAATAGTCAATGAGTTACACTCAATAGTTCGAAAGAGAAAGCAATAAATGTTAGTAGAAACAACTAGCAGTAGGCTTCGATGTTTAAAAACATCATGAATTATTATTATTTTCTTGTTTTCATGGCTCGTCCCCATGGAAGAGATTTTGCGTCTGAGATGATTTTGCTCCCATTAGATTATTTTAAGGTTATTCTCAGTTTTCTCAGAGTAAATCCATCTTGCGCCTCACTTAACGCTTACTATACACAATATCTCATACCCTTGACCATTTATGTTGCCTTTGTCAGTTGAGAATATGAGTCTTCCATCAGCAATTAAAACAATGTAAATGTATAAAATTTAATGTATTCTGTCCGTCTAACATTCTTGAATAAATATTTGTATAAAAAACACAATATAAAACACATGCTATATATAAAGATGTATACTAAAAATATAATGCAAATAAACAAGGAAAAATAATTCGAGGTAAAGATAAGAGTAAAAATAGTTTTGTTTAATAAATACTGCTGCGTACTTTACACCATGTCCGAACTTTTAAAAGGTTTGGGGTATGATTCCTTCCCTTTCCGTGGCTTCAAAACTTCACTATTGCCTTAAAAGTAAAAGCTTTCCAGGTTTACATTAAGGCTGTTGTTTATTTATGGTGCTTGAAACAATTGAAATCTGTATCTAGCTTATATCTCCTGAATCACAATTCTAAACATTCTAGCCTAAATAAATATTTAAAACAATGATTTATACACAACGTTTTATTCCACTAATTTGAGTTATATAAGCCTAAACGCTTTCGATGAATACAACCATCATCTTCAGAGGCAATATTAGAACTAATTGTAAATCAATATGGCCGACAAATAAAAAGTAAAGCGATTTACGGAGAGGGAGAGGGGGGGGGAAGGTAGTTATTTATTGATATATACAACAGTAATTAATTTTTACATACAATAATACTTATTTTAACAATGGGAATGACGCAGGTATTTGAATGTTTATTAGGTTATTTTAATTTTTGATTGCTCTATTAATTTCTAGTGTTTCTAGAGCATCTAGTTTACGACCCTTCGCCTCTAGATGTAGGACCCTAACTTATTTTGGTATCGTCATAAGAACGAGGTCTGTTCGCCCTGAAAAACATACAGAACCTGAGTGCAAAGGCATCGCCTTTCTACCTTTTGTCCAAAGCGTTACAGATAGAATTGCGAGAGCTCTCAAGAAAAGAGACATTAAGACAGTTTTTGGTACCAACTCAAAAATTAAGGATTTGTTGAGATCAGCGAAGGATCGAGATCGCTTAGAAACAGACAATGTGTATAGACTCGATTGTCAAGAATGCGATAAAGTATACGTGGGACAAACGGCGCGTACAATTTCCAAAAGGGTCAACGAGCACAAACGGGCATGCAAACTCGGTCATCCAGAAAAATCAGCACTGGCTGAACATTTTCTGGATACCGGCCATCATTTTGCATTCGAACCAAAAATCCTTGGAAAGCCGAAGAGTCACCATACGCGTCTTATCAAAGAAGCACTAGAAATCTACAAGCACCCGATAAATATTAATAGAGATGATGGTCTCAAATTAAAAACATCTTGGTATCCGGCGCTTCAAAGTCATTCTCGTCGTAGACTCCGCAGAGATAGTGATCAGACAACAGATGAATCATACACACAACACAATACAACACATCATGACTTCGGCACGGTATTACAAGCCGATACTTAACCACAACACCAACATTCAAGACAACACATCAGCCCTGATGATGGACCCTGCAATGGGATCCGAAACGTCGGCCCGAAAGGTCGTAACAATATGGCATAACACCCCAGTAAACACAAACTTGAAGATTCTGAGTGGCCGTGAAAACCTAAGAACATTTTCAAAACCAGCATTTGGTACATATTTATTTTAATTTTATTTATTTTAGCAAAAGTTAACGGCACACCTTAAAATAACACACGAGAGATAAAACACACACACACAAGAGCACATGTAGAAGACTGCGATCCACTTATGCAGTGTTATCACTGCCTTAATTACGGACACACATCTCTAAGATGCCTTGAGAGCATGAAGAAGCCAAGATGGCTCCATTGTGCTGAAGAACACAAGAGTCAACATTGCACAAAAAAGCAAGAGCCTTTCGAATGATACAATTGCTTGAACAGAAGAGAACATAACAGTGATCACTCAGCCAACAGCGGCCTATGCGAATTGCACAAAAAATGCTTCACATAGCTTTGACGCGCATAAATTATGAGCGAGTTTTTTTTTCTTTTGCTGGTTTCCTCTTTTATTCATGAAACAATGCAAGACTTCCTCAATGACGAAATAGATAAATCGAACAATATTATTTAAAATATCTGCTCTAGTGTAAATGACTGTAACAAAATTCTTGATAGAATAGCTACTTCGCTTATTCTTCGGTACTATGCTGTATCAGGATTACAGCTGGCAGATAGTGTAAATGACTTGATTGTTTACCGTATATTAATATTTTCTTGGAGCGAGAGCCGATCAATATTATTGATCAGGCCTAATGGTGCAATAAATGTCGGTTTGCTTCATTTAGGTTCATAACTTAAAATGTATTCTGTTATAAATACGACACTAATGGTCGCCACCTCGAATGAGGTGCTGCCCACACAACAAGACACGTGACGCCTGTCTGTGTAATAAAATATTATTTTGCATGTTTAAAACTTACTCACGCGAAGATTTTAGAGAATATTCGACACAGAATAATGATTAAGTGGTGAAATGGTAAGCAATGAATGTCTAGAACGTCTAGAACAAGTGAACGAGTTTTTGTATTTGGGAAGTATGTTTAATAGAGACGGCAATGAAAAAGGGAAAAACTCGTTAATTTAAGAATGATGAAATCCAAATATAGAAATGATAATTGTATAAACAGAGTGTAGTAGAGCTAGGCCACAGTACTTAACATATAGATTTCTGCTTTGATGAGTCAAAAATGAATCTCAATATATATTTTTTTTCATTTTTTTCAATATTTCTGACTTATTTTTTGTAAAACATTAATCTATCATTAAAATAACTTATATCATTAAAATAACTTATATCAATTTTGTAAAATTTAGTTCCTTTCACACAAGTCAAGGAAAATGTAAAAACCTTCAAATTAAAAAAAATGGAAAACATTCAAGTGGGAATTTTCGCAGGATTTTTATCATTTTATTTAAATTGTACTAAAAGGAATGAATTTTTCGAAATCAATATAAGTTACTGTAATGATAATTCCACTTCGTTTTGTTAAATATAAGTCAGAAATATTGAAAAATTTAAATTTTGATATTCCATAATTCCGTAACTATTGATCATGGTCATGTTTGCGTGAACATTTTCGACTAATTATCAAGGCGGGCAAGCAAAACTTATAAAAATCCACCTGTAATGTATTATGAACAAGCTCTGTTATACTTTGAGTATTATAAAAACAGCCCTGCAATGATTTGATAACGCGCATTCATTTAAATTGAATAAATGCAACAAATCAATCAATATTTGTAGAAACTTTATTCACACCCGCTGGTATATAACAATAAATAATAAACCCGCTGGCCGGGAACTTTACTCTTTCAAGATGACATGTGAAAGGAAACACTTGCTAATTGAAAATTTCAAATTCCACAAAAAATATTTATATAGGACATCAAATTACAGCAGTGCAAAACAAATCTGATTCATGAAGAATTATTAATACGAGGTATGGATTGTCTCAAAATATTTCAAACAAGTTAAATTAAATATATAAATATATTATATAATTCTGGTTTCCACCAGGATATGAACCAGGAGCATTTCATTTGCGGGGGGATTACCGATTTTATAAAAACAACCATCAATGATAACGAACGATTCGAGACATATTTATCTTATTTTTTAACGTGAGAATATCGATGATCGTAATTAATAGTCCAGGTGTGATATTAAAGTACAATGTAAAAAAATTTGAAATTAGATAATAAAATTAAGTTTTGATATCAATTAAATTAAAAATACATTTAAAAAAAATATGTACGTAGGGTTTTAAAGCAAAGGTAGCAATACCCAAAAAATTGAAACTAGTCACCGAGTATTACTATTTCTTTCCCTTCCAAAATCATGTTTCCTGTAAATTTATAGGCTATGTTTCCGAAAAAATCTCGAATTCATTACATAAAATATAAATTAGTAATCCTCGATGATTTCATTATCTTTTTTGGATATTGCTGCCTTTGCTTTTATGAGTATACCTCATACATACGACAAAAGTGTTCCTAAACATAGTGTTTACAAAATATTTAAATAAATATGTTTCTGTGTCTTTTTCTATCATCATCTGTATATCTTGAAAAATTTCTTAAATGTTTCATCACAATTAAAAGCGTTTGCATTAAAAAATAAATCATTATTACATACCGTGATGTCAAGTAAGAAAAAATGAGTTTTTACCATAACGTTGACTTATTATTCCAGCTTTTCACAGTAGTGTGCTCAACCATCCCGATGAATTCCTAAACAATTCATCTCCAGCATGATTTCATACATTCTGTTGCTCAAAAAGGAGCGATCATTATACTATTGCAGATCTGAATCCGAAAAAAAAGAGATATGGAACTTGACCGATCTTTAGAGATCTTCAAAGGAACTTCATCGCAGTGAAAATCATTTCCGAGTGTAATTACGTCGTCATTGTTTCCATCCCACGAATAGATCTAGTTCCGATACGAATTTTCATTTTCATTGTAGCGATGTCAATTTCCCATCACTCTTGCGTATATTATCACCGTCAAAAAGTCACCAGGGCAAACAATTGAGCGTATCCCCATTGATCTGCAGGTCGTGGTATATTGACATGGCCAGCTCCATGTTGCATTGTCCCGATCAAGTGAAAGACAGACTATTGAACTCCGAATAGTAGTGGGAACCCGCAAAAAAGGCAGATTCTGGGAGACGTGTCAATTTACACTAATATGGTGTCCAATGGGATGTTTGTAATGTAAATCTTGAGTAATCAAACATTATTTATCTATCAAGTTATTTAAAACTGTGGTTTTACATTATTTTTATTTTTTACGTCTTTTTTCACGTTTTATTAAATACTACATTTAAGAACAGGACAAGACATAAAAAAAATTAATCAATTAGATCCTAGAAAAATACACGTCTTGGGTCAAACCCTTATTATGCTATTCGATTTTTAAACAACTTAAATTTGTACGCCTTGGGGGCAAACAGAATAATAAAATATTCACAAAAATATTTTTTAGTGAATTATTTTCAACTCTATCTGTGTACTCAAGTGTACGTACCTACATATTTAATAGGTTTATCTTAAAAAATATTTATGTACCAAAGTCATCAAAATTGAGACACAATTTCTGCCTAATTCAGCGATGAATAAAAAACATATTTAAACTGCGATCATTTTACAATTGTAAAATTCGATAAGACATACATATAGATTAAAGATTGTTACAACATTTTCTACTCATTTAGAGATTTTCCAAGCTTTAATTTAAAACTAGCTGTAACCCGTCAAAAATAACGGTACTCTTACATGTCGGTTTCCAAAGAAGAAATATTTATTATATAAAAGAAAGAAGAAAAAAAAGTTTAAATACTGTAAAGAAGTTACGAACGTTACACGATGTTACGAAGGATGGATGGACGGACAACGAAATTATTATCATTGGGATGGGCAATATTATAAATAATCAAGTACCTACAATTGGGCGTGGTTTGTCATATTTATGCATTAATGGATCATTTTAAATAAGCAGACAAGTGATCAAAATCAGGAAAAATCAATAATTAATAAACTACTGTATTGAAGTAAATTATTTATAGATAAATAAAATACTTGTGTAAGACCACTTTTGTGTTCAAGTTATATACGACTAGTTTCGAGAGCCACAAATGCTCTCATCTACAGGTGAGAATATAAACTGTTTATATTCTCACCTGTAGATGAGAGCATCTGTGGCTCTCTGGTCTTGCACAAGTATTTTATTTATCTATAAATTATCACGTCATTCCACAAAGTAAATGCCATATCGATAAATTTAGTAAATTATCGCATGAAAAATAATTAAAGAGCGAAAAACACATATCATTTGAATGTTATACTATTAACTGTGAATAAATCTTTTCGACTTCAATTTGTCATTTTATTATACAGTCTAGTACATATTTGACATTATTAGAGAATTTTTAATGTGTAATCGAATACGCGATACTTATTTTTAATTTTAATAACGTCTCATATTTCGGTTACCCTAAGGATTGATTCACGAAAAATGTTTAGAAAATTTTGAAGATTCCCTTGTTTATTACAGAAAAAAAATTTTTTTCATAAATTTCATAAATGAGGTCATTACTTTTTATGTCATAGGCTCAAATACACTTTTTAGATTTCGTTTTTTAAGGAGTCCTTCTAAGAAACGGCATTCATGGGCGAACATAATATTTTACAGGATTACTCTAAAGAAAGAACAGAATATTTTACAGGATTATTCTAAAGAAGTGTAGGAGTAACACAATTGCTAAGTCAAAAATAAGGTTTTTTCGTAGCTAAATGGTAGGTACTTTATTTTCGCGGTTATATTTAGTGATAATTTTTGGTATAATAATTTCATTATTAAATTCACATATTTGTAATTATAAATATACATAATATGATATAATAAAAAAACATTTCATAAATTTTAACGGACATAGAAATTTCGAAGTAATATACTAATTAATGGGATGATAATTAATGGGAACCAGTTCATACTTATGTCCGACATGACATGTAACAAACCATTATTAATTATTTATCCGTTCTCTTATATTAATTATTTTTTGGAACAAAATAAATAACACGTATGGAAATAAAAAACATTATTTTTATTCAACTCCTTTAATTCACTTGAGACGCACACCTTTTTTATTTATTAATTAACGCAATATAAGGCTTTTACAACAGAGAGGTAAAGTGTACATTAAAATAATATATAGTTAAAAAAATAATAACATGTTAACATATTAATGATATAAAGTGGAAAGAGAATACTTAAAATACAGATACAAATATATAAATATAAATATAATATAAAGTAAAAAGTAAGTATATAAAAAGCAGAAGCATAAGAAAAACATAATATAATAGAAAAATTGAAAAATTAACAATAAATAGATTTGATTCATTTTATGTCAATTTTTATAATTGAAAAAAGAAATTTAAAATTGTTGCATAAATTACATAAGTGTTCATCGACTTACCTATGTCATATTCATCGGATGCCATCCAGAAGAATTCCGTTCTGTTTCAAAAATTAAACAATAAAAAATATTTAAATCACATAGGTTTCGCTTATTTTACGGACACCAATTATGTTACATTTTTAAATGCTCCGGTAATGTCAATGTTAGTAAATGATATAAACTAAAAAAAAATCATTCCATAATAAAGTTGACAACCGAGTCCATAGTGCAACACTTAAATGCTAATCTGATAGAGTTTTAAAACTTTGAAAATGCAGAGAACTGGTATTCATATTATTTAAAGTTCACGAGGTGTTTGAGATTTTCGACGTCGACGACAAGCGGCGGGCGGGGAGCTTCGGCGTCGATCCTACCGGCGTCTATTCGCGACGGCAGTTGGCGTCGTACTGATGCGGGCGCGAGGTAGCGACTCTCTCTTTGGTTTTCCCCTGCGTCCAAAATATGTGTAGGTACCGGTGAGCAGTCGCGCTCCCCGAGTCGCCGACAATTAGAACCGTGTTGCGAAGGTTGATAGGTGGATAATTTGATTCGTGAGCGCAGTTTTTAATTTAAGTTTAATATTCTTCTAGTTATTGTTCAAGTTCTGGACGAAATATGCTATTAAATTTTTCGAACATTCAGTCATTAATCATTCAGCCAAAATTATTTAAAATACAAAAATTGCTTCTCATTTTTCAAATATTTCAAAATTTTATCACTCGAGTAACGAAAAATGAAAATAAAAATTTGCTAAACTTTACTTTGTGTGTCACTCCGATTTTCTTAAAAAAATATCATATAGTGTAGTTGAGTGCCCTGATGACAAAACTGAAATCAAATTTTGGCGCTTGTAAGTACCTATTTAAAAAGTTATTACAATTTTAAGTTTGAAATTTATCTCATAGTCAAATTCAGGGCAGTCAACTATACCAGAATACTTTTCTTTAATAAAGAAAAGTCGTATATACCTGAAATTTTTTAATTAATGAACATTTGTTGTTATATATTTTTTACAGTCCATATATTTTATAAACTAGAATTAAATATTTCATTTGTACTTTAAACAAAGCTGATAAAGACTGAGTTATGGACATTACTTCGATTATATTACACTGTAAACGAATTCTCTCTCTAAACACGAGCTGTTCTGATTTCTTAGAAAGCTAGCACGTAAAAGATTTATTATTGCAAATATTAACATGTTTCATCTTTTTCAAATTTCACTCTAAAATATTATAATTGACTAAAATATCAATATAAATCCTTTTCCTAATTACCTATTTTCCATAGCCATCTCAATATATCCAATTTTAATTCCAATATTATATACCTTAAATGGTAAAATGCATGGACTACCTACTGACGGGCCGTCCGTCGCAGTGTTCGTGAGGAACGTATTGTCGCAAGCCAGTTAATTAGTTGCAATTTTGAAGTCTGAAGTGCAAAATCGATCTACTCGAAATTATCTAAGAAACATACATAAAAAATACCGTGTAATTTCTTAAGTGAAATAGACACAGAGATCTACTTTTAAAACTAGATAAGATGGGAGACGTTCCTCCAGCGAGCCAGTCGAGGAAAATACGGACGAAAAGAAAGTACGGAAGATGGAGGTAAGTCCTTGCATTTTCCTCTCTGGACTCCTATCTTCATTTCCTTCTTTTGTTCCGCCAACGCAACGTGCACATTTGTATATATACATTTTATTGGTCCTCAACTTACCGATGTGGATATAGGCAGAATACTTATAAAACTCAAACCAGGAAATTCTGAACGACTGTGAAAACCTGAGAACATTTTTTAATATATTTAATATACGATGATAGAGAATATTTGTGGCGAAAATACTGGGTTTCTCGTAGAAGTAGCAAAAAGTTGACATGTGGTTTCCTGGATTGATAATGACACTAAATTTCTGACTTATTTTTTGCAAAAAAGTAGAATTTTCATTACTGTGACTTATATCGATTATGAAAAATTCATTCGCTTTAATACAAGTCGAATAAAATGATAACAAACTTGCAATAATTGAGAATATAATTTTTTAATAGTTCAACTGTTTTTAATAGTTCAAAGCTTGTTGGTCTTGTGGTAAGAACACTCGCCTCGTGATCCAAAAGTCGCGGGTTCGAACCTCACTCCAGGCTAGCAAGTTAGTCCTATTTTCATAGCACAACCGTTTAGCTTAGTTTGAAAATAGTAAGTTTATTGATGTGACACGTATTGCGTGTTCGCATCTCTATTTAAAAAAAAAAAACTTGTTCACTATTGAAAAAAAAATGCAATATATTGATATTGGGTCATGGTTGCTTGAACATTTTCGACTCACGATCAAGAACTTCAGAACTTTCTAAAGCAGGTTTTTCCAGAACCTTCTAGACTCACCGACACAGTCAGCGCGCCTATTTTGATA
Source organism: Agrypnia vestita (assembly GCA_016648135.1). Lineage (NCBI taxonomy): Eukaryota > Metazoa > Arthropoda > Insecta > Trichoptera > Phryganeidae > Agrypnia > Agrypnia vestita. The sequence continues at coordinate 70,428 of JADDOH010000657.1, read as the reverse complement.
CAATCTGAAGCATTTGCGGCCTTCCCATAACAAAACAATGTGCTAGAAAGCACATTGTCGTCACCCACTCCCACCCACGCATAGCCACCCCCACCAAACTCGCATATTTTTGATGTGACACCAAGGGCTATCCACCACCATAACCATCGATGGGTAGTTGTGGCTGATTATGGGGAAAACTTGGCGGATAGGGAAACACGGTTTTCTTTATATATATATATATATACATATATATATATATCTATATATATTTATAGATTTAAGATAATGGTGGCCTTTCTTTTAGTAGGCTCTAAAAAAATTATTTATGCATTTTGATACAATCGGTGTCAGGTGTGGCCAATCAAAGTAGGGGGTGTAAAACCTGTGTATAACGCCGGGTTCTGAAGAGTAATAATGCAAAATTTGCTTGCGATCGTTAAAAGTATGTAGGATTGTATATAAAACAGACAGATAGACATTAATATATTAGTATGTATGTATATACATATATAGATGGATCGATGAGAATTTTTTAATTTCGAATGCTAATGGGAAGTATTAGTGGAATCCTTTTTTACTGCCTTTCTTTTAACTCGTAGCTTCTGCTTGTCTGCCGAAAAAACTTTGGATCAATTTTTAACCCTTTTCCCGTGATCCAATCGAGCTAAACCTTTGCATGCAGGGTGATCACTTAAGCCAGCCGTACGATAGGTACACCCAAAAGACTTCTATACCTACTTTCCCATAAAAATACAGTTTCGTCTCTGTGAAACATTTATAATATACATTATTAACAAATTTTTGTTAAAAAAAATTAATAATAGTATAATTTTGGGTATTTCGAAATTTTAACAGTTTTTCAAATTGGAAACCATTCAATTGAGAAAGGATCCCGACGCATGGAGAAGGCGCGAAACCTGTTTCAACTAGTCTGACTAGAGCCATGGGTCCGATCAGATGGTTTCGCCGACGCCGTGCCCCCCTATACTAATTATTACGTTTTCAATATTCTATAAGTTTTAAGGAAAAACATGGAATGGGTTTTACACATGAACGTAAAGCAAGAGGAATATGTTGATAGAATATCAAATTGGAAACAATACAATTGAGAAAGGAAATATAATAAAAACTTGTTTTTTATGGGTTAGTTTTTTTAACATTTCCAACATTATATTTAGCATGAGATAAATATGTTTCTCAAATATCCCACATGCAAAATATATATCAAAATACTGTTGCGAATGCTGACAAAATCGAATGACTCCAATAAGGCTTCGGGGATAATACCAATATCCATACAGTTTATTAAGGTACTTCATTTGCTTTGATTGTTCTCCAATACTCGATAGCCACAAGAAGTCTTGTTTGAATAACCGTGATTGTACATATTAAAAAATCAATAGCGAAAAAAAACTCTGACATTGAAATGAATTTTTGAATCAAGCTTGTAATTTTAGAATTTGATTTATTTCTTTTAAACGGTGCACATTACTTAAATCAAAATATTTTAGTATATTATGTGTAATAAAGAAAACGATGCTACGTCAGAGACTCGGTTTTAAATAAAATTTAAAAAATTCGTCTTCAAATTAAGGGATTTCATTAAGCAAGAAAAAATATTTTAACTGCAGTTTTAATGTATTTTAGAAGAGGGGAAATTAATTTTATAATATCAATGTTCAATAAGACAATATTTCTAAATGTACATTTAAATTATAATTCAAAACTACATTTAGAAATTTTCATCATAAAATTCAAAAATAAAGTTTTGGTAATATTTTTTTTTTTATTAAAAATTGCTTTTTGTAATGTTGTTATTTTGAAACGAAGTCTTATGATATTAAAAACAAATTTTAAAATACTTCATTAAATGTCTCAACTATGTCCTTAACTAATGAACGGGGCCCTTTTTCGGCATGGAAAATTCCGGGTTCTAAATCCGGTGGTACCAAATGTTTATTTGAAGGATAAGTTTTCCTAAATATCTTTCTAAAAGTCTAATTTGTTTTAAATATCGCTGAACTATGTTTTAAAATTGCAAATTCACAATGCAATAATTTCTGCTTTATAAAACTTTATATTCTACGAATTTTTAAATCAAATATAATATTATTTAATTGATAACAAACAGATCATAAAAGCATGTTTGTGTATTGTAGAAGAAGTTTATAAATAAAACCATATCAATTTTTAAATCTACGCTCTTGAAAGAAAATTATTTTTCTATTTTATGTTCTGTGTTACAAAAAATGTAATTTTTCTGATGAGAAAAATATTCCAGTGGCAAAAAATGATTTTTTCGATAGATAGATTTTTCCAGTGAACTTTTATAAATAATTTATTTTAAAATATCACAGAACGTTGATCTTGTACAGCAATTTCATATTCGTTTTTTTCGTATTTGATATTCGTAAATGTTTTCATATATTTGTATAACTAGCTCAAAGCTAAAAATGACATGTCGGTTCCCAAAGTATAAGTATTTATTTATTTATAATAAAAAATGGAATTTAAGAAGAAAAGAAAGAAATTTTTTTACAAAAGTTGTTATGACTACAGGAAGTTACGGATAGATTGATACCAAAATTATTATTATTGGGATATTACTTGTTTATTGATTTGACATTAATTTTAAGGATAAGTTATATATAAATACAATACTTGTATAAAATATTTTATTTTTATATATTCTCACCTGTAGAAGAAAACATCTGTAGTTCTCGAAACTAATCGTGTATAACTTAAATTCAAAAGTGGTCGTATACATTTAAAACATTTATTATGTATTAAACATTTATTAATTTTAGGGATACGTTTACCCATTATGTGTTACAGTGAAATTATGTTTCTAGGAAAGTATATTTTCCATTTTACCTAACTTAACTATTAGTTAAGGTTAGGTTCACCAGACAACGAAATTCTTATTATTGGGATACATTTACCGATTATGTGTTACAGCGAAAGTATATTTCTGGGAAAAGTATATTTTCCATCTTACTTTACTTAACCATTGGTTAAGGTATTTTGCTTAGGTTAGATTAGTTAGTCAGTAGTAGCCTAACCCAACTAACCAAACATAACCAATCTATCGAACCTAATAGTTTGGTTAAGTTCAGGTTGTTAGTGGTCTTGGTAAGGTTATATAGTAAATTTGTTAGTGTTCTGTCTTCTTCTATGTCGGACCCTCGTCAAAAGAAGGACTTCTGCAATGTTATTAATTATGAGTTCCGAGCGTGGCTGAGGTGACATTTTCTGGAGCCGCATAAGTTGTGAGGTGAGGTTCTGGGAGATGGGTTGTGCTCCTTTTCATTTCTCTTTCTTCTTTTCTCGGAAAATACATCGGCTCTATTCTGTTGACACCAGATTTCAGGATCTAGAGTTGTAGTTGTAAATATTTGTAAGTTGTAAGTAGTAATGCAACCTGAGATCTGACCATCGTAATCTAACCTTACCTTAATAACCTTACAAAACTTACTAGAAAATATACTCTATCCAACATTAACACCGTATAACAAGTAACATATATACGAAGTTAAAAGTAAAATTTATACATTTGCATAGACACATTTAATAGTACTAAAATATTTTCCCGTAACAAAAATATCACAATTGTTAAATGTCTTTGTGAAATTTCTATAATTGATAATAATAAATTAATCATCTCTCTGGGGATTATCTTCTAGCAACTATGTTCTCAGAACAAATATAAAAATATCACAATTTGTGTTTGTTGTCCTTCTGTAACAAACGTATCTACAGGGACCCACCGGTTGTATTTTCCGCGTGTTCCAAGTAAAATGGCGGACCTGATTGTGCCTGTTATTGTCCAGCCGTGGAGCTACAGCTACCCCGAGGGACGAGAGAATACGGGAGGGGATGCGAGGGTGGACGGTAGATTGATAGCTGTACAAATTAGGTCACGCATCTGATGAATATCAAATATGCGGGGTGTTGAAGTGATTCTGCCTGAAACGAAAAGATAACCACTCAGACGTAACCACAAAATATGTCATTTTAAAATTAATTCACAAGTTTTAATTAATCCATAAATTAATCAAGATTTTTGATAACCCTTCCTTTGCTATGCGGTTACAGAGCTTTACCGAGAACTTTGAAAATATAATATTTTGTAAGCTCCTGGAATATTTAAGCTTATACTTAAGTCAACACGTGTACTTAGAAAAGACTGAAGGATAAAATACCACTAAAATATTTTTTTATTATTTTACTCTGGTATTAAATTGAATCGTTGGATATTAATAAGGTGGTCAAACAACAACAGATGATATATAATTTCTCGGTATTTTAATAAAATATCACTGATGCATTAAATATAGAGAAATTATAAAGAATTTTGTTCAATTTTTTTGTTTGTAACATTGTAGAAATTCATTTTTAATATTTAAAAAAATGAGAGTAAACACAACACTGTTTTATTTCACTATATTTATTTTGAATTGTTAGAACGTTTTCGAGATTTTGTTGTTTGTCGAAACGTTGTTATTGACAATGGGAGAAATCTCGAAAACTTTCGAACAATTCAAAAATATAGTGGAATAAAACAGTGTTGTGTTAACCTTCATTTTTTTAAATATTAAGAATTTTGTGTTTAATGGGACTTGTTGAATGAAATTTACTTTTAGAATAGAGTAAATAGAAATCACGCTTATATTTAAATGTACTAAAAAACAATATATTTTCGGTATAAATTTTTTGCCTCTTTCTCTCAAATAAAAGATGGGCGCTTACGATATTGATGTATATGTAGGGAAAGCATCCACGCTTTATTTTCCAAGTAGGGAAAACATGTTTTGGCCGTAATTTTTTTACTTTTTATAAAATTTTTTTTTTCATCTTATATATTTTTCTACTTTATAGTCTTTTAACAAATCTCGTAATCGGTTTAAGGGAGGTGCAAAAAGGATGCACCAATGGTCTATTGGTTAATATATTATTAATTTGCAAAATAAAGTTCGATTGTGAAGTAAATAATTTCATACTAAATCACTTCGGTAAAAAATTAGCACCTTCTTTTGGTGAAGTCATTAACTAATTTCCAACTTATTATTTCTGAATGCACCTGCGAAGTATATAAGTTCATACAAAGTCACTTCGGAGCGCCATTTTTTTGGCAAGATCATTAACGAATTTCCCGTATTAATTATAATTAATTATGATAGATTAATCAAATAGTTAGTGAATCTAATAACTGATTCATATACTGTCATCGTGTATTGTCGTGTGTCCAAATTTCAGCTCGATTGGACGTTTGGTTGTGGTTAAAATATTGATTATAAGATTCCAACTAGATAAACAGACAAACGGGTGAAGTTAATTTAAGCGTGGAGAATAACGATTATAGTTACGTCTTAGAGAGATGAAATTCACTCTGGATGAATTTTGAAAATAAATAAGGTTAGACAATCATATGGTGGAGTTTTGAAAATTTATCGAATAAGATTACGTCGAGTAAAAAATCCTGCTTAATTGTGACGAAATATTAAAAAAAAAACATTTAGATGTATTGCAAAATTCGATCTGAATCATTATTTAAATTGAGTCGTAGAGTTACGAAATCCACTCTGGACGAATTTTGAAAAAAAAGAGGTTACATGTAATAGAGTTTCTAGAAATCCATCGAATAGGATAACGTTGAAACAATACAACAAATATTTGGATGAAATGTAAATCTCGCTCCTAATCATATGTGAGTTGTGAAATCCTTTGTGAAAGAACTGGAGTGCACAGTTAAGAAATTGTGAGAATGCTCCTGAGTTGCTAAACCTGCTGCGTGCATTTTTTTATAATATTTATTTAACGTTTCATTGGAAAGTACGGTAAGTTTCATAAACGTATTTTATCAATAAAACGTTACGATTTATTATGGCATGTTGTGGAACAAAAATAGTTTTTTATGATTAGCGATAAAAGTCTCCAGAGCGGGTTCTTTAACTTTACATCTCAATTTCATTTTTACTCCCTTTATATTAACTCGTGGCGTCTGCTTGCTTGCCTTCAACTTTGAATCAATTTTTGACCCTTTTCCCGTGATCCAATCGAGCTAAAACTTGGCAAGTAGACTCATGGCGACGATAAAGAAGATCTATCAAATTTTCGTTAAATAAATTTAATAATTATAGTATAATTTCGGATTTTTAGAAATTTTATTGGTTTTTTCAAATTGGAATCAAGAGAAAAGTTTGATTACGGCGGCCCGATAACGTCGTGAAATATTTTCTAAATTTGAATTACTCCGTCGGTATGCATAATAGGTACTTCACTACGAATGTCGAAAATCTAAATTGACTGACAAATGTTTTTAGAATTTAATCTTCAAAGCATGAAGTGTCTTATCAAAGCTCAAAACATCTGAGATTTTAGAAATATATTAAATTAATGTAAGTTTAGTGTTATGTTATATGTTTTAATTCGTCTTTAATTGTTGTTATATTTTACAAAGAAAGGGAGTATAATAAAAACTTGGTTTTTATGGGTTACTTTTTTATCAGTTAATTGTCAATATTTAGGGCAAAAGTACAATATTTACTTTTTAAAAGCCATTAAGGCTTATAAAAGATTTTTCTCAATTAAATAAATATAATTTAAGCAAATAAAAAAATATATTATTTCTTACACGGTAAGGGTCAAGATCTTTTTAATCCGTTGGGGATACCAATTCTCGTGGAAGGCCACCAACGTGATGGATCGATCTTATTGAAAAGGGAAGAAAATCCATGGACATTAGCTCTTCTAGGAATAGTTAAAAACAGATTATCTATGTCATCATCCACAATTCCCTTATCAGACGACACTCAAGATGAAGATGAAGAATATTGTATAAATTGAAGCAATTTAATGAATTATGGCATTAATGATAAAAAAAATAATTAAAAAGGTTCACATAAAAGGCTCACTCGCTGGTGAGGTCCATATTAAATGAAAAGAAACGAAGGGAATTCTGAAAGAAAGTATTTATCGGAGGCTTTATAAAGGCCTGATTAACAGATAAATGAATATTTCCCTCACTGGAGAGCTTCGCAAAAATAACTTACTTGTGAAATTGTTGACTGTGTTTTTGATATTGAGCACTTCGTTCATTATTTTTCCTTCTGCAAAACAGTGTCGAAGATATTCTTTGCCTGTCTAATTGATATTATCTGGTTGAAAAAATAATAATTTGTAAAAAACAGGTTGTTTTTAAATGTATAAAGATCAATTTTATTAAAGTATAACTTATGAAATAGAACAATTTTAGAATATATATTTTGATAATATTTTAACTCCCAATAATTTATTCTAGAAAATAAATAATATACGCCGCACAAATGCGAAAATTTTTTCATTATGCTTAGGCATATTTAATTAGATTTTTCGGTGAATGTTGTTCTTTAGCTGATGAATAGTTATTGGCACATTACCGCAGACTCGTCCCTGTACGATCTGAGCGATCTTTATGAAAGAGAATAATCTGGCACAGTCAAATCAGGTGAACGGGGCGGCCAACTGATATCGCCAAATTTTGATATTATGTGGTCAGGAAATGCTTTGCGCAGAATTTGCAACGTAGCGCGATCTCTTTGCGATATAACATTGTCCTGTTAAATCACAAATGCCACTGTCCTTTCTAATGATTTTTTAAATGAAATGGTGCTTTCTTATGGTTAATTTCATGTTTAAAATAAATTTTACAACATTCATTTCCCCGATTTCTTGCGCACGGCAAACTAACTCTTACTATTGGACTATCATAACAATATCAATTTTTATTGGTATATACGCAGTACAAGTTCTGCCAGATTCTTGGTAGATCTTTCACTGTACATACCTATTAAAATTTTTGATAACACCTTTATTTTAGACTTCGGACAGCATTAATTTTTATTTTATTTAATTTTTTTTATTTATTAATTTCTTTTAAATTTATTTATGCATATAAATGAAGGTAGTTGCTTCACTAGACAATGTCTGTTCTGAAGCAACTACCTGTGTGGTGACCCAGGTAGATAGAGGGTCCTCGTCAAATGACGGTATTTTCTAGAGATGTTTTCTGTTATATGAAAAATATTATACAGTCGTAAAATAGTTGACGCGCGTTGAATTTTATTATCATCAGGTATATTATTTCATTTCGATCTCCTGGTCACGGCTACCAACTGTGATGAGCCAGGTAGATAGTAGGGCATCGGGTCTTGAAACATTTATAATAATTTAGTATAGCTCCTGGTCCGGCACCAGAGTTAGACAACCCATGGGGTGTTTGTTGAATATATAAGGCGAAGCAAATCTATAATACAAATCTTTCCATTGCATCTCAATGTAAATCATATTCTTATCACGGCTAACGGTGTAAGATGACCCTAATGTGGGTCCTACTAAATAATGAAGGTTAGTAAGTAGCAAAACGTCGCGTTCAAAATACAATATATTGGATTATTAAATATTTTATTATTCTTTTATGTGAGCGCGCGCGATTGAGCGGCAGGATGCAACCGGTCGACTTCAACCATATGATGTTGTTAAAAATTAAATATTCTATACAGAAATATTACTACTACTAAAATTCAACTTTTCATATGAAATAATTTTCTTACTATACGAAAATACTCTATACGATAAATTAACTAAAAATACGTATTAACTGAAAATAATTATTCTGTGAAAATTGTGCTTTTGAATGCAAAACTAACTAAAAATGTTAACTAAAATATTTCTAACATCTTGGGTTCACAGACGAAATTGATAACACCTAATGCCCTTCGCATTTACTAAGTGTATTACCTAAATAACCACAGCTATACCATCCTGTCCGTCAGGGACGAAACATAAAGCACAGTTATATTTCTAAAAGTGCTACCTCTTACGCGACAAAAATACCTATTACAGTCGGGCTATGAATATGAACTGTCTCCGCCTCATAATGGTGCCTGGCACCAATACTAAAACCTTTACTAGAAATAATAAATGCGAATAAATCTCGATAAATATAATATATACTATTCGTAATACGTCGTTGAATTGGCACATGATTCGTCTAATGGATGAAGGACCCCGTTGTGTATCGTAATAACTTCAAATTCTTTTATAGGAGCAGTGTGGAAACAATTGCATAATATTACGTAATAAAACATCTAACGAACCTAATAATCTATACATTTATGTTACAATAAAATACGTTCACTAGAAAGAATTCGTGTATTAGAAATAAAACATTTTCGATTGGAGACAAACCAGTAAAATCGTTCGAACGGCGCAAAGGGAAAAATTCACACATATTAAATAACACTGAAATTAATAATTTTAAACACTTTATATTAACATATTCTTACCTTGAATGGTGTCGTCTTAGACGTGCATGAACCTGTTCATATTAATTCCTGGGGAAAATAATACATATATTTGCTATCTTCGAAATAAGACATTTTTTGAAGCGAAACTTCTTTATAAATAAGTAGATAAGGTCTCGGGGATGGTTTGTTCGTAGGAATTTTATAACAGCCCGTGAGTTTATATAAAATAATAGTTTCTTTGAATGCTAAATTTTTGTTTTAAACCCTCAGCATCTCTGCCGAGGGGGGTTAAGGCTCCGCGCCCGCCTAAACCCGGTGACCAGCTTCCTAAGTGACTAAATGGCCCCCCTTGTTCCTCCAGAACTTACTGCATCCCGAGACTCTATCTCTTCTTTACGAGATGTGATCCGGTGACGCCCCTCTTTTAGGCTTATAATTGAGATGGCCGTACTCTTTTGGTACGAGTTTCTGATGATGTGTGTTGTCTTGAGGCGCCTTTCTTTTAGGCCTGTGTTTGAAGAATCATGTACTCTTTTGGTACGAATTGATGACGACATTAGCCTCCTTTGCGGGCATAGTCAGCGATGTTACAAATTATTGTGCAATCTCATTATGCCTTTTCAGAGCGGCGTCCCACGATTCTGCATCTTGCAACATTTACTTTGGTTAATGTTAGAGTGTTAGTAACATATTTATAATATCCCAGCTATTCCATATGAGTGAATGATTTTTATACTTATTCTGGCCCTGTCTTTCTTACAGAGGACGAAATAGAAGTTAACGTTTTCTATCAAGGTTTTACAGCATTCAAGCATGGAAATCCTTCCAAAGACAAAGGGAACCCTTTTGTTGGTTTAAGTAGTTTGCGCCGGATGAGGTTAGGTGGTCGGTTTATTGACGACCCCGAGCAACAAGGAGGGCCCCGCTTTTAAGGGACCCTGCAGGGGCTTGTGCGGGTTCCACGCCCAAGTACCGGCAATCATCCACCCCTCAGCCAGCTAGGCTAACACAAACCAGATATCCCCCAATCTTTAGTTAGATCTCCCCATTCTGTCCTTTACTCATCCTTCTGAAGCTACTTGTTAAGCCGAATATACCGAGGTACTCGATTCATAAAGAATTAGTTGAAGACCGAGTGTAATGATTGCGCAATACCTACGCAATACAGTAATTATTATAATGCTAAGTAATTCATATAGAAATCCGTGTATTCAATTTTTAGCATAAACGGTATGAAATTCGCTTTGCATAAAAATACATCCGTTTGGAACGGAATTCTCGTACGATTTGAACCAATATCACACAAGCAATCGTGATATTTAATTACACATAATTATTCCGAACTCAAATATTCCCAAAATAAATAACATTTCGATAGTGAAAATAATTAACCGTAATAGATAATATAAATGTGTTCCTTAGCTGTTACACAGTGGCGGTATGATCCTCTCTGGTACTGATGAATGGTAGATTCCTCCATACGTCCGGGCAGCAACTCCGTCCGCAAATGCTGTTCTCCAAATGAAGTCTCTGGCAGTAGTCTCTCGGGCAGCGCTTCCGCTGGCAGGTCTGGTCTCGAACTGAAGGGGCCGAGTATATCGTGTTCGCTCCTTTTATAGTCTCGATTGCACCATATCTCCGAAATTCACCCTAGTGCAGTGACTCATCCTATGCGCGATGACCTCACCGCCGGCGCTCGCCATTGGCCGGATTCAGTCATCGGGACGGTCGCCTCCGGCTCAACCCGTCGAAGGCAAAGCGCGCCTGTGATTGGTCCGTTTCGTTAAAATAACAGTAAAGCACCCGCTACACGCGAGACTTGCTGTTCCGATTCATAAATAATAAAGGCTCGTTCGCACCTACTCACAAGGTCGAGTCTATTAGGATTGGCAAACAATATTAATTTAACACAGAATTATATCTATGGTATAATAAAGATCTAAGAAATATTACTTGTATAGCTGAATATTCAATATTTTGTTAGCCTCTTGTAATACATAGAATCTTAAGAAGAAATATATCAGGCTTTTACTTTTAAACGATTCAAACCAGAAGAAATATATTTTTGATGTCCATACTTGGCTTTTTTGAATATTATTATTTTAAGATTTTCTAAATTTATTAAATCTATCTCTATGTCGACCATCACACGGCTTCAAATCGGTATTTCAAAGCTCTCGATAAAAATGATATTGTGAGCAGAAATTAGTTCAATTTCAATCCAATTAAATTTATTTAAAAAAAAGTATTCGAATCGTGCATACTGCCAGTGATGATATGTGTTACGTGAAGACGATGACCCTTACAAATGTAGAAAAGCTCGAATACACGCAACGATCCATGCATGGTATAAGCCAATAAGAAGTGATGAAATATGGCGCAGAACTGAGTAGTGGATATCATGTATCGTGTAGCGAAGCTAAAATGGCAATGGGTAGGGCATGTTGTAAAGCAAGACGCCATAATATGGACTCCCAGTATTCTGAAAAAGACTTTGGGAGAATAAAAAAAGCTTTGGAAGATCTCAAAGAGATGGGCTGGCGATATAGCTGCTGTAGAGGGGAAGAAATGGCTACAACTAGCAAACAACAAGGAAGGATGAAAGGCCTATATCCAGCAATGAAGATTTGATGGTCAAAGAAGAAGAAGATGTACGTAACAAACTTACATTTCATTCTTACATGTTATTATATTTAATTAATTAATACTCTTCATAAATTCAGGATTATCGATCACACTGCGTGACAATTGATAAAAATTCATAATTAAATACACATTCCTTCCAGTCCCTAAACCATTTGGAACTGGCTTGGGTGAAACCAAGAATAATACCAGTACTCTACCACAAAATTAACTGTACTTTCTCTACCATAAGAGAGCACTTAAGTTCATGTGGCTCCCAAATCAAATCACTCTCGAGTCTACATACTTCACACCAAGGAGTTGTAAAGAGTTAACAGTACACGGGTATTTTCCAAAACCCTGGCCGTATGCAGAACGCAGTTCTTGCGTTGATCTAGAAATGTTTTACAAAATTTCCTCATTACAATTAAAACAGTTGGCTTAGATTGCCAAGCCAATTATTTATAATTAAATTTCTATTAGCGCCACCACCTGCTGCACTGCAATATCAATAGACGCTTCTGCTTCAGATAGTCCATTCAACTGCACACCCGGGCCCGACTCCGGAACGTCTGATTGTTGATTGATGATTCTGCAGTATAATGACGTCCATACCTGCAGCCGAGTGAATAATATAGTCCGCTGTGATATCCTGTACCGGTGTTCAAGTGAATTAATTAAGGCTTGGTCGGCGGGCAGGCCGATCTGGGACTATTATGTCAAGTTATGTAAAATTACTTTGATGGTGGCAGTGACGCAGACGCAGAAGATGCCCCACTACGAGGCAAATCGTGGGATTAAACTGACATGTAACCGTGCAAATGCTAATCAAACCAGCTGTGAGCCTCTAATTAGAGAATTGTTTAATTACAACACACGGAATCAATTACCGTTGTGTATGTTATTGTCATAATGATTGATTAATCTTTACATTTCTCTATGAATAGGTATTAATTACTTGTACGAGGTTTGATCAGAAAGTTCCCGGAAGTTTTGATTTTTCTACGCTAAAAATTAATATATTAAAAGTTGTGTAAATGTTCTCAAACTCAACCCTAGTCTATGACACGACAATAAATGACTTTCGGACATAATTGGATTAAAAGTATTATTTCTCAGAAAAAAATCAAAAAAATGTGCAGAGTATGCAATAATATACCATTTAATATACCATTATATTTTTCTTATTGTGCACCTTATTTTGTATTCTTAATTTAATATTTAATAAAGTAAAATATAAGAAGAAAATTTTACTTTTGATTTTTTTGACGTATCATACTCTAAGACACACCATGAATAATATTTTTATACCCATATAAACTTATTGCATTGAAAAATTATTTTTTCAGATATTTTTTTTTTTCTTAGAGTGAGATTAATTAACGACTTTTAAACTCATTTGGGGTGTGAACTACGACCAAATATTTGCGTGATAGACTTTGTCTTACATTGCTAATATTTTCGAGCACCTAAAAAACTTTTAAGTTCATTTAGAGTTGTGATTTTTTTGACAAGGTTGTTAATATGCTTTTAAAATTTCTGCATTATTAACTCAAATTTTTTTTCACTTGACATAGTCTGAGACTATATATTGGGTGTTGATATATTGTAACGAGATACTAAAAAGAATTACGTACTCCTATGTAACTTGTCACAACACTATCAAAAAATTGAGAACGGCCTAGGATGATCTACAATCTTCGGAAAATATCTGAAACATTCGAGAAATACCTAGATAATCCTAGAAGCCGCGAAAATCTTCTCCTAAACACTAGATAATTCTAAAAATACAAAAGTGCCTGTATTTTCAGATATAAATACGACCGGTGCGGGAGTTTTTATTGTTGTTGTCGAGTTGACAGTTCGTTACCATGCAAAATCACTGCGAAGTGCATCGCAGACGATGGCCAGGTGTGCCCAGTCGTGAAATTTCGAAGCGACAGATATCAAGTGAATAATCGATCGAAGTTTTTACCTAAAAGGGAGAAATAAACCGGAGCGATTAAAGCAGTATATCTGGATGAAACGTTCTAGTGAATGTTAAATAAAGTGTTCCAGCAATAACAAAATGTTTATTTACGACTGAATATTGCGAAATAGTGTAATTTCAAGAATAACGTAAAGTTTAATAGTCTTAAGTGACTTTTTACGTTGAAAAGTTCATTAATCAATAATTAATAAAGAGCTACCTAAGTACCTAATCGGTCTACACCTCTGCAGTGGTAGGACGCTCTTCTGATGACGCTGGATGACTTCAGCGAAACGTTCAGATTTGATTCTCAGTGAAATATATGGTTCGTATAAAATATTCGTTTTATTAATCACATAAATACGCTAATTAATTTCCAGAGTTTTCATTCATTCCTCCCACAGCCACGACACGTGATAATGTGTAATTTCCGTTTTTTTTCTAATTTTAACTAACCAAAAAGGACAATAGGACATAACAAAAAAATCAACAAATTATTGAATAATGTGAATTATTAAATAAAATATTTTTGAAATAAATAAAAATTCCATAAACTTTTTGATGAATCAAAGTATACCTAATGTTTCATAATCATAGGCCGCTGTTTTAGTCCCGAAACAACAACACTTGATTAATCTATTACTATTTATGAAAGTCGAATTATTATTTATGAAAGAACAAGATGGAGGCAGATAAGTGTAATCGAATTGAGATTGTTTTTGTTTAAGTCCCTTTTCTGAATTTGGAACAATACCAAATTGCTCCCAAAATGTTGCAAAATTATTATACTTTTATATTTTTCGAGGAAGTTTTCATGCGAGAGATGAAATATTGAATCCCGGTCGGTGCATTTTCCTAAGATACAATGGGGAAACGCAAATGCTTCGGTTTTATTATTTTTTATTCACGATCACGAGTCTGAAATACTTTGAAAATGACACCGTGTTGAATTGCTCTTAAAATTTACTTTCAGCAAAAATTCTATATTATTATTATGATTTTCTGGAGGAAATTAGAAACTAGAGATAGAAAATTTTTGGGAGGACCTGTTTTTGCTAATACATAATGCCAGATGATCCACTGAAGTGAATTCGGGTGTGGTAAATGGAAATTGGGAATTAATTAAGGATTTAAAATAATATTAAAAAGGTGCCCAGTTAAAATAACTGGAATTTTTTGATAGTTTTATTTGTTATATTTATATTTCTTGTGTAGGTATTTTGAGCTGTGTAGATATCAAGTACCGATTCGCTGAAGCTGACTACTTTTTAAGTTATCCTTAGTTTTACTGAAACTTAATCTAATATAATTTATCGTTTTGAAAATGAATATAACAAACAATAACAGAATTATTATGGTATTTTTATGTTTTACAGACGCAAGTTTGGTGTAAATATTTTTTTATAATTTTTGATGTAATATTTCACTTCAGACGTTGCAATTTTCGGAATATAGTTCCTTGCTTATTAATATTAATTTAGTATAAATCACTGATGAATGTGTAACAGAAAAAAAAACGAATCGAAAAATAAAGTAATCATCGGGACTGTTTAGTTATAATGTCCTTATATAAACTTTTCAGATTTCATCAATATACGTATTTATTTTAGAGAAGCAAATTAATTTTAATTATATTTTTATACATACCTGATTATGAATCGCTCCCATGCCTTCCAAGCCATGTCTATGCTGTGAATGCTATTTTTTTTAGTTTAAAGAAGAAGACGAAAGCGTTCTGCTATCAGATTTCTCAAAACCAATCACGTATCTACAAGCTGTGTTACCCACTCATGTCTCCATCCCTTCTTTGCTCAATAAAGGGATGTGACAAAAGCAGTTCTCGAGACCACATCGAATCGCAATACTCCACCGTACTCCTCCAACGCGAGATTGCTCAAGATGTCGCCGAGACTCCCATCGCCCTGAGCATTGCGGAACAGAATGTCACGAGAGTTATCCACTCGGCCTCAGCCCTTTCCACGTCTCCAAGAGAAGGGTGAGATGGTTGCCCCCTTCATTCTCCATTCAGACGAATTCCACACCCGCATTTGGCTGAAATAAGACTAATCCTAAAATACACTTGAAAATGTAATCTATCTTAAAGTCTATTAATAGATTAATTCTTTATTAAGATTACTAAAATGATAGCATAGAGACTCATCGATATCTATTGTACAATTGCCATGGATCACAAAATGGGAACGAAGTTTGGTATTTCCTCCACACATTTCTGGCACCTAAAAACGACATAATTTGGCAAATAATGTGAAAAATTTCTAGATCAATAGACTTTACACTATCTCAAAAATTGTTTATAAGATAATAAGAAAAGGCAGAAAATAAGCTGAAGAGAAAATTAGGGAAATCCTCAAATGTATCGAACATTTTGCTTTTTCTTATCCTTTATACATTTTAAAAGAAATAACTGAGTAAATACTGTTTTATAAGTTACTTTATGTTTTGTTAATGTCATGTTAATTGAGATTAAAATTATTATTGTTTGGATTCCACTGCTTGACATAACAGATGAATCAATTTCATTAATAGAAACCTCGATCTAGTTGAGAAGACAACGAACAACTTTTATATAATAACACTTAACACAATAACGTAAATTACCGAAACAATTGGAAAATGAAATCTTAATATATATATATAATACAGTAGGCCACTAACAAACTTTATATAAAAATTTTATTTTCCCAATTATAAGAATTTCGTTGTCTGTCCATTTGTCCGTCCGTCTGTCTGTCTGTCTATCTGTCCCCGTATATATTTTCTTTTTTTATTATTTTTTTCTTTTTTTATAAATAAATAAATACTTATTCTTTAGGAACCGAAATTTTAGACAGGTTGCAGCCAAGTAAAAATATTTTTCTCACGGTTAGTTGAATATCATGTTACAGAGTACACTTTGTAATGATTGATAAATTATAAACACCCGGTATAAAGTAAGTACTTTTCAAGTTCAACTAGTTTATGGCGTGATGCGCAACAAGTCTCGGTGCAAGCGATTATTACGAATCTGTCTCGTGATAAACACGTATTAAACGTTCGAATGACTGTTAACTATGTATATCAAAATTTCGGTTTTAAACTGAGAAATACAAGTTCTCACTTTAAATTTATTATTAACACTCAAGAATTAATCAAACAATCTAGATTGGGAGAGAGATAGCCAAGATTAAGATTTTTTTGTTGAGATTTTTTTTTAAAATAGAGATGCGAACACGGAATACGTGTCACATCAATATTCTTACTATTTTCAAACTAAGCTAAATGCTTGTGCTATGAAAATAGGACTAACTTATTGGTCTGGAGTAAGATGGGAACCCGCGACCTTTGGATCACGAGGCGAGAGTCCCAACCACAAGACCAATAAGCTACTCTTTATTTATAGATTATTAGAAGAAATCCAAAAACAATATATTATCGTTAAAAAACAAGCACAGAATGTTTCGAACCTTAAAGTTAATGGGTATACCTTTGTAGGTGTCGATAGCTTTGTGTATCTCGGCAACAAATAAAAATGTAATCAGCGAAGAAATAAAACGGAACGTTCTAGAAGCAAACAAAGGCTACTTCAGCGCACAAAACTAAATGAAGTCTAGAATTCTCTCCCGCCGTACAAAAATTCCGATGAGCAAAGCGTTGGTCTGAACTGTGTTGACCAATGGATAAGATTTATAAACTAATACCATGGCTGATGAATTTTCCTGAAATGTAAATAAATTGTAGTGTCGCTGCAATACAAAATAGCATTAGACAAGACATTAACTAAAACTCTAAGAGCATCTTTCAAGCAGTGCGTAGCTCCAACATTTACAGTTAAAATACTGTTATAGGCATACCATATAGCAGGGAAGGACATCTTTAAAATAAATAAAATACCTGTATGAGGCAAGTATTTATGAATGTAACAAGGACCAAAGGACTGTCCGCAAAAATCTTAGCATAATCATTGAAACCAAATATTGAAGTACAGTTAAGGTGGTTAAGGCTTCAGCAACCAAAGAACAAATAACAAGTTATATTAAATTAGATAGGGCAAGAGTGTTGTGCTAGGACAGGAAAGGCATTCTGTTTTTTTTCTGCTTGCAACCAGGTCGCAGATCAGGTACTGTCGAGCTCTGTATATTAAAGAAAAACAATCAAATTAGTGTACATTAGCCGTGCTTACGAGACAACACACGAAACAATGTGCGTCGTACGCATGGCTTACATATACTATTTCAATTGTCTTTCTTAAATGGTAAGACCTATACTGTTCAGAATATTTTGAGTTTGTTCAAATCTTTCAGAACAGTGCTGGATTTATGTCACAGAGACATTATTAATCAATTAGTGTATATTATAGATATCTCACAGAGACGAAACTGTATTAATTATGGGAAAGTAGGTATAGAAGTCATTTTTGGGTGTAACAGGACTTATGACCTGTCTTTAGGTAGGCTTAAGTGATCACTTTACACAATTGTAACATTCACCATTTCCACCCATGATAGAATATACCATGCTTATTCATTTTTTTGGAAGTTGTATATATGTTCAAATTGCGTGAAGCTTTCATATATGAGTTGTAAGCGCTTTTTGCATGCGGCCTGTACAAAGCCATTTTGATTCCCCTAAATCCCCACAGATGTCGCTAATGAGAAAATCTACAATTGATTTTACGGAATTTTGAAGGCAATATACTTTTATTATGTGTAATGAAATTCATCCGAATACTTGCATTACACTAGGATACGCCAGGAAATATTATTTCCAATTTTTGTTAAATTCCTTTTTGACCAGTATTTACAATTCAGAATATTTTGAGTTTGTTCAAATCTTTCAGAACAGTGCTGGATTTATGTCACAGAGACATTATTAATCAATTAGTGTATATTATAGATATCTCACAGAGACGAAACTGTATTAATTATGGGAAAGTAGGTATAGAAGTCATTTTTGGGTGTAACAGGACTTATGATAATATATATATAATAAATAAAAGTATATTGCCTTCAAAATTCCGTAAAATCAATTGTAGATTTTCTCATTAGCGACATCTGTGGGGATTTAGGGGAATCAAAATGGCTTTGTACAGGCCGCATGCAAAAAGCGCTTACAACTCATATATGAAAGCTTCACGCAATTTGAACATATATACAACTTCCAAAAAATGAATAAGCATGGTATATTCTATCATGGGTGGAAATGGTGAATGTTACAATTGTGTAAAGTGATCACTTAAGCCTACCTAAAGACAGGTCATAAGTCCTGTTACACCCAAAAATGACTTCTATACCTACTTTCCCATAATTAATACAGTTTCGTCTCTGTGAGATATCTATAATATACACTAATTAAATTTTGATGAATTTAAGTGCAATGGACCGAAATATCATTAAAAGTATTTAATTTTTTTAATAAAGACGTTTACAGTAAATGCACGTCACTTAAATATTTTCCCGTACATTATTACTATTTCTACACTACGCTAAACGCTTGTGCTATGAAAAAAAAATGCGGTATCCAGAGATTAGTCTTAAACCCTCAACCATTTAATAACTATCATCTCACCTTAACGATTTAAGCTCGTTATCTAGATACGTAGGCGTCATCTTATAATGAAACATCCCTAAAAAACAGAGAAAAAATGTTATAAAATAATCACTTTTTCTAAGTTAATAAATTTTTAACAATAAATTTTGTTTGAAATGTAAAATCGATGTGTAATACAATGAAGCCTTGATTGAGCCACGCTTCTAGCGCTTGTGACCAAAAATGGTTTGAATTTACATTGCAAAATATGTAAGGCTATTAGATTTATTCGAAACAAAGATATTTCATTGGCAACACGAAGTAACAGGTAGACGAGAAACGACCAATCGAATGCAGAATAAATGCATGTAAACCACTTAATTTTCTTACGCATTTGTACGCCGTCCTCTAGTACTCGGAGCTGCAACGCTTTACCTGGCCGCTCGAGCTAATTTAAGGCAAATTAGAAGTTATAGAAAATAACGATTTACCTACTTTGTATGTTGGTATTATTTTATCCCATTTCAGGTGCTCTATTATTAAATCGAATAATATTTTTAGGGTCTTCAGAATCACAAAAACGGCATAATAAACCTATAAATTTTAATATTTGATTAAATAACCTCACTTTAAAGGAATTCAAAATAATTTTATAAGTATGAATTAAGATTAATTATAGAATTGTATATTATATGAGAAACACATATGAAGGGTCGCTCAGGTGGTTTGGGCATGTTGAGCGAATGAATGAGGAAAGAATGGTAAGAAAGATATATGATGCAAGTGTTGACGGCGCCAGAAAGAGAGGGCGACCACGGAAGACGTGGCATGACCAGATTAACCAGATACTGGAAGATGGTCCTGTTAGAAGCCTGAACAACCGTCGAACTTGCATGCGAAGATGTATGAATGTAGACGAAGCGAAAGTTGTATGTCAGGACAGAAGAGTATGGCGCTCTATCCTCTCTACCTACCTCCACGGGGAAACGGCGTGATGGTAAGTAAGTAAGTAACATATATGAAAGTCTTTTTATAGAATGGCCCAGGGTACCTATCTACCCATGAGTTGGCTTAAATTATCACTCTACACAATGCAAACTTCACTAATTCCATAGTAATAACATCTACATATTATCAAATTTTTGAAAATTGTACACATGTTCCGAATCTAAAATCTTTCATATATTTGAAGGAACGATGCTAGAGACATCTATAGTCCTTCTCATGAAATTATTATACTTACACAGATTTCGCAGCTGGTAATGATACCTCTTTATTTTCTGTGGACAAAATCCAGTAATTGTTTTCACAGAACATACAAACTAAAATATTGTAAATTGTTTGATGCATAATTTCCGCATTTTTCAGACGTTTTTTTGAATTTGAAGTGAAATTTTGAAATTTTAAATTCACGTAAAAAACCATATATGTCACATTATGCATATGGAGAAATTGTGAAAATCTCCTCAGGACCGGTTGTTTCAACATAGATTGAAGTAAAAGTTCGTTTAAAGCATGCGTTATCCACCAATCAAACGATCCGTTTCTGTAAAAATCTATGCTTTAAACGAGCTTTTATTTTAGTCCAACTTGAAAGAAACCAGGCCTTAGTCATTTCGCCTTCTCATCGATTTTTTCAATGGTAGAATGATCAGCGAAGGGGAAAGCTAAGAGTGATTTTCTCGCTTCAAAACTGGCGACACCATCTTCGACAACTCAGAAAAAGTTGGATCTTCAAATTTTATTACCAGTCCCTTCTTTCGGCTGTGGAAGAGGACGACAGTAGGAAACGGGATAATTTTCGCCAACGAAATCGACCATCCAAGCAAATTAGGATGGGTAGCAGTAATTGACGTTGAAGGTAACTACGCTCCCGAATAATCGTACCTAATATGTTTTGTGTTTCTTTTTGTTTTTTGTTTCAATATAATTTTAAAAAAATAATCATTTATCAACCTAATAACTTTTTTTTTAAAGATGCTATTTTTATAATATTGAACTGTTTTTTTAAAGTTTTTAAAATAAGTTGTCTTAAGAAAAAAAACATTAAATCTTACCGCACCAGGATGTTATCTGACACATGCTACAAACAGAGATGTTAATAATATTTTGAGGTTGTCCAAATATTTCAGCATACAGTACTGGATTTAAAAATATTTATTTGTTTGATTTATGATTACTCTGATTGTTGTGGTATTCTATCATGGCTGGAAATGGTGAAAGTTCCATGGTGTAAAGTGATCAATTAAGCCAGCCGTACAATAGGTCGTAAACCCTATGAACACCCAAAGACTTCCATATCTACATTCCCATAAAAAAATTAATTTCGTCTCTATGAGACATCTATAATATATCTTGATTAGAGGAGATGTTAAGCTTCGAAGTTTTTTTTTTATAATATATATTTAAAGATTCCTTTATCGAAGTTTAGTTTATCGCTTATGATGTGAATTTTTCAGAAGAATGTCACTATTTAATTTAGAGTGATAAAGTAATTTGATAAATTATTTCGGTCACGTAATATAATACAGCTCTTAGAAGTGATCGTTATATTAGATTCAAACCAACAGTTATTGTTCTAATGTAGGTATACTAAAGTATAATTTTTCTGCTAAATCCATAAACTACAAGAAATTTTGATATGTTTGTAATATAGAATTAAAGAGAAAATGAATGATGAAGTATGTGTTAGATGATTTCTCGTTGTTTCAATGTTTTGAAATGTTTATTATCCACTACTATGGGGTATTACAAATTCAATTGATGGTTTTAGTAGACAAATAATTATTATCAATTCTTTTATACTTATTTTTAAAATAAACTGAAAGAAAATATGTTTAATTTAGAGAAATAATTAATCATCCTAGTTTTAAATGCAAAAACTGTCTTTTCTGATTGGCAACTATTGGGTTTTCATTAATTGGATTCGTGCAAATTGATTTGACTAATATCAATCTACAAATACTTATCTTTATTATTGCTATTACTCATATTTTTATCACACTATTTACAGTTATATTGCACATGAGGAGAACGGGGCAGTACTTTAAGATTATTAATCAATCATCATCATCACTGCTGGCTCTATAATCCCCGGTTGTATTTCTTCCTGAGTGTGTAAGGGTTCGATATTCTAAATAATACTCTGGCGATGGTTCATATGTTTATTCATGTGAATATACAGCAATATATAATATTAGGTTTATTCCGCGACCGTCTGTTTTTCCGATTAAGCTTGTAATACCACGTTAATCATACCATACGCCCCTCGTGAGACACGCACACATACACGCACGCACAGTGAGATTTTCTACGCTTTCCTATTAGGGATCATCCATAATCCACGTGGTTTTATTTTGAACACTTTTGAATTACTTCCTTCCTCCATGTAGCCCTAACGCGGCTTTTGCCTTTATCCCTCTACCCCTTCTCAACTGGAATATATTTTTTCCTATTAATTCTAAGAAAATATTTTGTTGAAAATAACTAGCTAACCATCACGGGATTTCCTAGAGGAGTCTGCAGAGAAGATCGAACGCTACACTTTTCATTCCTGACATACCACTTTCGCTTCGTCCACTTTCATACTTCTTCTCATGCATGATCTTTGGTTGTTCAAGCTTCTAACAGAGCCATCTTCTGATATTTGATTTATCTGGTCACGTCAGTTCTTTCGCGATCACCCTCTGTTTCTGCTGCCTTCGATACTCGCTTAATAAATTTGCTTTACCAAACTTTCCTCACTCGGCCGCTCCACATGACCAAACCATCTCAGTGATCTCTTCTTTATTCTATCTATCATGCTATAAACAGCATTACATTAATTTTTAATTCGTTTATTCTCTACTCTATCATACAAGTTTTAATTATTCTTGCTCCTAAGTTGTATGTCTGCATGTTGTGTTTTTATATTTGTGAACTTTTTGCATACATATTGTGTACTGTAGTATTTTCTGTACACATTTAGCATGCAATTCCTACTTAATAGATGATAGGTACGTTCAAATTGTCATTTTTTTGCTTTGTAGGCTGGGAAGAGGTTTTGGGTGGACGCCTCGGCCCCGCTCGTATTCCCATGAGTGTCGGTGAGGCAGTGAGTACTTTAGCATTAAAAAATGCCGAACAAGGATAGCGAAAGTATAGGGCTGATATGGGAGCTATTGCTCATATCGTACAAAGATTTTCGCACATACGTCTAAGAGACAGCGTTTATGTTTGTATTTTTGTTTTCTTTGTCAATTCTAGATTTTATTTCCACACATCAGAGTTCGCACCAGAACTCCATCATGTACCGCAATCTATATGCTACGCAATGCTCACGAGTCATACAATACCTTTGAAAATGCTCAATAGTGACATCTTCATGAAAAGAATTCAATTTAGGTATTTTATCGCCCCGGTGACTGACTGCCCTGCACCAGATACTAACGGTGGCCGGTTTCACCCGCGTGGCCGGTCTGGCACGGTCTCCCCCGCGCCGCTGTGACTCACGCAGCTATCTGCGGACTCGATCCGTTAATTAATTCGGGCGATTAGTGTAACCGCTGACCCTGTGTTCGATTCCCCGCAGCGGATTATGAGAACTGTGCTAATCGGAAAACGGCCGGCGCGATGGGAAAACTCGAAGAAAATGCGGCCTGTCAGCAATATTTTATCAACCAATCGCTCGTGAACACATTCGACTCTGTTTTTAGAGACACTCGATCAGTGCGTTGTAAATTTATAACTACTTATTAGATATAACTTATAAAACATATGTGTATTCTAAATTTATCTGATTGTCAATATACGAGTATGTATCCATAAGAATATTGCTTAATATTCCAATTTAAAATTATATAAATATCATTACCAGC
Source organism: Agrypnia vestita (assembly GCA_016648135.1). Classification (NCBI taxonomy): domain Eukaryota; kingdom Metazoa; phylum Arthropoda; class Insecta; order Trichoptera; family Phryganeidae; genus Agrypnia; species Agrypnia vestita. The sequence goes on along the minus strand of JADDOH010000657.1, from coordinate 46,186 downwards.
TGCGAAATCTATGTATATCTACAACTAAGTTATGGGAAAGGACCATATATGTCTATAGCAAAGTCTATTCGAAAATAATTTAGAACATATGAGGGCAGACCCACCGTTTACCCAGGACCGTTTCAAAAGTAAAAGCTCCTATATCAGTCCTGCTCATTTACCGCGTGGTTGTCATTTTTTAATGCTAAAAGCAACTATGTGACCCGTTGTTGTAAAAAAACAAGGGGGCCGAATGGCTGCCATCCAAAATTTTCCCCCGTTGTCCGTGCAATTTCATTTCTCTATTAAAAACGCAGATTACAAAATAGAGAAAGAAAAAAAAAGTAATCCATAAAAACCAAGTTTTTATTATACTCCCTTTCTTTATAAAATATAACAACAATTAAAGACAAATTAAAACATATAACATAACACTAAACTTACAGTAATTTAATATATTTCTAAAATGTCAGATGTTTTGAGCTTTGATAAGACACTTCATGCTTTGAAGATTAAATTCTAAAAACATTTGTCAGTCAATTTAGATTTTTGACATTCATAGTGGAGTACCTATTATGCATACCGACGACAAAATATTCCGCGACGTTATCGGGCCGCCGCGCGCCGTAATCAAACTTTTCTAATGATTCCAATTTGAAAAAAACAATAAAATTTCTAAAAATCCGAAATTATACTATAATTATTCATTTTTTTAACGAAAATTTGATAGATTTTCTTGATCATCGCCACGAGTCTACTTGCCAAGTTTCAGCTCGATTAGATCACGGAAAAAGGGTCAAAAATCGATCCAAAGTTTTTGTTGCCACGAGTTTATACAAAGGGAGTAATAAAACACAATGTATGATATGATTTAGAACATATATATACAACTTTAAAAAAATTTATAATGTGTGGATGTTCTTCCGGTGGAATTGGTGAACATTGAGTTGTGTAAAGTGATCACTTTAGCCTGCTTATGCAGGTCATAAGCCCTGGGACACCCTATAAAGATTTCCACACACGTTAACCATATAAATAGTTTTTTCTCTTTGAGACTTCTATAATTTATATTAAATAATAATTATCCCTCCGTGGATAAAATCGAGTAATTGTGTTTTCAGAACATATGTACACACAAAAATAATGTTAAAAAATTTTTTCATTTGATTTACTTGATTTTAAATATTTGGAGGGCATTGTGCTTGCATTTTTATTTTTCGTACATTTAGCTTCTCAATATTCTGCAATGTAGAGATTATTGGGATCCACTGTCTGATTTTGCCTATACTACAAAATTGATCCTTCCGAAACTTTTTGTGTACTCTTTGTATTTTTCAATGTACTGTATACTTAAGCACTAATTCATTATTTTATATGTTCCATTTCCATATCGTCCCTTCAAAGGTAAAACTCACTAACCGCAATATTATCCAAAATGAGTTATTTAGTGGTAAAACTCATAATTTGAACATTTTCAATAATTTTATTATTACATTTAGATTGATAAATCTCACTGTCACAAAACTACTTCAATGTCACTCAGTGAGTTTTACATCTAAACAAAAAAATATTTTTATAATATTTATTATTATTACATTTTATTACAATCATTTGTTTTCATGCATACATCATCATAAGTAAAATTTCGATTAACGCAAACAAATACCTAGACAGAAATAGTTACATATTCTTAAAATGACATAAATTTATAGAAAAATCTGCTTTTAAATAATGCGGTTTGTGTCTTGGCTAAGTATTAAAATAATTGAAATAAATAATAAAATACTGGGCTCGATGGAAATTGAATTTTGCGTCCCCAGAGAGAGAGTCAGACGCTTGATTTCAATCAGACGTCTCAGCCTACTCACCCGCGGCTAGTTACGGTCGGTGTTGCGACGGTATCTCAACTTCCGTTTGTAGCACAATATATTTTAGGATTTATTCAATTATTTTATCAACTTATTTATTATTATTTTAATATGTCTTGTAATATATAATGTGCAATTGTATGAGGGGTACACAAGCAAGAGCAGCAAATCCCACTGAGGTATTTCTGAGTTAAAAATAAAAAAAAACTATCACTACTCAAGGAAATTTCTCTATAAATAAGTTTTTTAAAACAATCGCCACCTCAGTTTTGCTTTTACGTGTGTATATAAATAAATGATTAATTTCTTAATATGGATATTCCAGTTTTTGCTACCAAATAATGGAAATTGCTGCTTTTTCTATTTATATAATCGGATATTGCTGTCTTTGCTAAGATATTTCAGCGTAAAATAGACATCAACTCTCACTTGAGTATGTTACCCAAATTCCTGGGGGTTGGTTAATTGGTTGAAGTGGATACTGCTGTACCCGTACTTTTAATACTTATTTAGAAATACAATTTTGAAAGCTATATTGTTAATTAAATCTTGATTTCAGTACATTTTAAATTAGTAATCCCCCTTCAAAGCATTTTTTCATATATTACCTCCATTGTTTATTTTATCCCTCTTATCTATTTTCAACAAAAAAAAACATCTAACCTTTTCAATACTCCTTTTCTCCGAATTATTTATTTAAATATGTCTTAAACTCCCGGCACTGATGGGTCTATGCAACATCAAGAGTCTTATGTGTGATTGAATAAATTAAGCATTAAAATAGTCTTAAAACATTGCCATAGATTTTATGGTACGATATGATGACGCAAGACGCGTGCTTGCCTTTTTTAAAACGCTTTGAATATAGCACACTTTGACTTACAAAATCACCTCGCGTACTGCCGCGTGTATTTCTTTTGTTGAAGTAAACAAAAATAAACAAAATACTAACAAAGGCCTGAGGCCTCTTTTTTTATATTATCAAGGAGCACAAAAGTTGCCCAAATACAAATCACGACTTTTAACATTGTCCATTTGACCCTGTTACTAAAAATACTGAGAGAAATGCGAAGAGACCCAAATACCAAAAACATTGCAAATTAGTTGGCAAAATAAAGGTGCCTAGTAAAAAATATATTAAGTTTTGTTGATAATTATTTCGTACGTTTGAACGCTTTTTGTAAACTCGACCGACTTTTTTGTAATGAGATTGCACATGGATGAGACTTAAAGATTAAGAGAAAAACAAAAAAATAAGTTTCATTGTACAACACTGTAATTCTTTTATGGTAAAGAATTGTACATACTATTAGTATTCTTTTAATACAATGGTACATACAGATATGTTATCGCATTTGCGTAATCCTATTTTACATAACAAATAACAATTCTTATTTGGAGCAGTTTAAATACGCGGAATTAATTATGTAACAAGAGAAAGCTCTGTCGAATTATATTTTTTTGTTCCGGTTACGCACAAATATGTAATGTACATAAAAATTATAGGATAAAATAAAAATCTTGTGTAATTTATCACCATAATGTGTTTTTTTTAAAATTCATATTTAAACTTTAATAATAATATTTTTAAAACAAATTAAATTATTTGCACAGAAAAATATGTGTCACTGCAGTTATTATTTTTATGGAATCAATTGATAAGTTTTAAATATTTCATAAATATATTGTAAAATTACAAAATCAAATTAAAATGTAAGTTTTTTCATTAAAAAATAAATATAAAATAAAAATATACTTAAAAAATCGACCAATATAGATTTGTAAAATTATTTTGATATTTAAATTGATTTCACTTATTGCTTATCGATTTCTATGCATTTAACTTTTTTTTTTACTAGTAACTCTAGGAATTTTGACACTTAAATGTATAATTAACTTTATGAGTACCTACCCACTTATTTATTTTAAGAATGTCAAATAAAAGCGTTGCGTAATATTGTTGCTATGTGTAACGAAATAACATCAACAGGAATCCTAGCTACAGAGAGAAAAGGCAGTAACATGCGGATGTAGGCTATAGTAAGCTTGAATTATTTATAGTGTTAGTAAAAATATTTTTATTCCTCGAGACAAATTTTTTACTCGAATTGAAATTTTTAGAAATACCTTTATTTTTTAAGGTGAACACCGTGACTATAAAAATACTTTTATATTTCAATTATTTCAGTAATGTATGTTTAGCGTAATTATGTAAAAATATGTTAACAGCCTCCTTAACTAGGCCGAGGTCTATGCCTTAAAGGAGACAACTCATCCATTTGTTTCGCATTAAACCTCGTTAGAGAAGATCATATTAAAATTTTAATAAACATAAATAGTTGCAATATAAAAATGTTCGTTATAATTAAATGTTTGCACTTAAGCTTAGTCCATGAAAAAATATGTATTTAAAGTTTTGGGCATAAACCGTTTAACGAGAACAAATAAAATGAAATCTTATGTATAATACTTTTATCAGTAATAACAAAATAATTTTGTGGTAACATTATTTCCATTAATAAAAATGCACTTTTAATATAAAACCACTATTTATTGAATAATCAATATTTAAATTTTTTTTTGTATTTGTAAATGTCTATAATTTTAAATTCAATTTTTTTGTATATGTTATATTCCAATAAGGGACCATTGCTCCCAAAACATGTTAACTATCAAATAAAAGAGTAGCTTGTTGGTGTAGTATTTGAAAAAATAAAAAATATTTATTCGTTATTATTTATATAATGCAATGAAAGGAAGTGTGTACAAGTGATGAATTGTCGGAATATGTACTTCAGATGTGGGAAATAAAGTATGATGGAGACAAAAGGACAGGTGAGAGGTATTACAAATTAATAATGAAGTTAAGTAATAATGGGGTGAAAATGACTTTTTTATTTTTGTCAGCCATATCTATCCAATGTTGAATGTAGGTCTCATTCAATAGCTATTTTCACAATGTTGTCGATAGTCGCCGTGTTGTCAGTTTTTAAGTTCAACTGTGACCCTCTCACCGCATAACGTGTTCTTCTAATTGTAATTTAAGTTTTATTTTAATTTTCGCCAAATAAATTGCTCTATACAGACCTTAGGTTATTTTTTTCACTCCTTTATATATAACTACTCAAAATAGAGCATGTTTTCAACCCAGTCGGATAGAGAGCTTTGATGAATGGATGGGGGGAGAATTTTTTCGCTAGTTAATGGAAATGTGGACAGTATGAATGAAGTTTTAGGGATTCATTAGTTTTTTTTCAATTATTTTGATTGCTCTGGTTCCTTAGATATTTTTAGGTAATGTGAAGTGGAAAAATATTAATTTATGATATCCTAAAAATGGTCAGTAGTCAATTTTCCTTGCAATTAATGTTTGACTACTGTTAGGAGAAATTTAGTTACATACTCAAATTTTTCTAAGAATCCCCTCATTTTGTTAACTATCTATAAAGCAAATTCCAAGCGTTTAGAAATTAACTACCTAGTACATACATGTTTTATCGAAAATTATCTATCGAACATATATTGCTGTTGCATATATGACGAGAATAATTTTTTTAGTTGGCCTATTGCAGTTCACCCCGACTTAATGTATCTTGACTTGAGCTTCATGACTATAACTGACATGGTACCTTTTTATACATATTTGTACATCAATATTGTACCATAATCAACATATTAATTCCTTGAGTTGTCGTTTCAAAGATGGTATTCCAGTGCTGAACATGTCAGATTTCAAAGACAGGTTGTTATAGCTGATGCTTCTGCGATTGATGTAGAAAAAGGGTGTAATTAAATACAAGTACTTCATCTCATCTGCTGCCGTAGTACCCGTGGTGCATAAGCATATTTTGAAAACAGGATAAACTAGGCTATTTAGTGAAATATATTGTAGTGGCTTTGGGAGGAAAATTAATACACTGGAAATTAATTTAAAATTTAACTTATTACCAAAGAATGTCACTGGACTTGAGTTAAATTGTAGTATGTTCTTAATTTTACAGTCGCTAAATATCTCCCAAATATTTCACATACTTATTATAGTGCTGTTTCTTCATTCGCACTAATTAACGCTGTTTCTATTGATTTGATCACGTTCTAGCAAACTCCGTTCAATACTCGCACGTAGAAACCTCTCGCCCCGCTGTTCCTTCCTTTATTACCACTGGAATCATTGGTCTGGTCACACTGTTCTCGCTCTATTACTACTATGACATGTTGTAATATCACCGTCAACAATCACACTGGTTCTAACGCTGAGATGTCGCACTTGTTATCGTTACGAATGAATCTTTGACCCCGCATTGCGTAACGTCTTTTATATATAAATTCTCTTAAGAGATTTGTTCTAGAGATAACGAGAGGCTTGTAGAGCGTTCTAGACCATTCCAAAGTACTGTTTTAGTGTGTAATGGAATGTTATAGAATCTTCGAGAGAATGCGGTCACGTACGACTGACGCTGAGTTGCGTACGTAATATTCGTCAGTTTGTGGTCACGGATGACTGAATCTGCGTTGAGTGACGCCGTTGTACTGTTGTCAGTATTTAGTAGGTTCACCATCTCATTTCAAAATGAAACATTGCAATTTTATCAACCTAGGACATTGAAAGCACAGGGCGTTTAATATTTTTTCTTTGCTGAACGAGTGCTATTTTGGTAATAATTTAACATTTATTTTCACAATTCAAAGCGTGTAAGTAACAAACAGGTATGTACCTATTAGTAGTATTTAAAGAAACCTGAAGGCAGGTATATCGTGCACCCTTTGATAAGGGAACGTGTATAAATAATTTAAACTAATTGTGTATATCGAATTCCTCGTTCGTCGATTCCAGGAGATGCATTTCTGAAACCTTTTATTCACCAGAGAAAAACAGTGATTATTCAATTTCAATTATTACTTTTACGAGTTTGTATATTTATATATACCTACTTAAGTTTACTTTTTATTAATAAATTAATATTCACTAAAAGGAATGAACTAAGTGTCAAAATATTGAACAATAAAATATGAATTGGAATCAAACATAATAATTTCCTTGTCCTTCCGTCTGTCTGTCTGTCTATCTGTCCGTCCGTAACTTCGTGTGTCGTCTGCAGTTTCGTTCGAATACGCTGCTAAAAAAAATAAATGAAGCGTCCGGAGATGGGGCTTGAACCCCGGGCCAGCAAACCTGAACCGGCCGCTCAACGCATGTTGCTACCGCCGCCTCTCCGTGGACCGATAAAAAGATACTATAAATAAAAAATAAAGCTTAATAAAGATGCGAAACAATTCATGCTCGCCCAGCACAATCGCCAGGATTTAAATTTAACTGCCGACAGGGGAAAAAAAATTTCAAATATTTTGATAAAAGTCCATATTTCTATTTCATGGGTGTCGGCTATAAGTAAATACTTGTTATTTAGAAATCAGCATGTAAATGTACCGTAATTTTTGATGGGTTGCAGCCAAATAATAAGTATTATTTGAGTTTGTACTTTAAATAATATTATTTTGGTTGCTAAATTTAAGCGCGACGAATTATTCGATGAGAAATTTAGTTCAACGAGATTCGGAATTTGGCTCCCTGAACTCAGTCGGCAAAAACGGGACAAACAAATGCTAATGAAACAATAAGTTATCGAATCGGAGACGCAAACCGCGTTCCGAATAATGCTTTTAATTAAAGATTGCCATTATCAGCTTGTAACGAAACACGTATAGGAAGCAGGCAATGGCAGAGTCTTTTTTTGTCATGTTGGCATATCTCTACACTAAAATATGGCGATGCATTAATTTAAAACCATACATTAAATATATTTTGGTTTAATTCGATTCCTTATACACTGAACTATATTATTTATCTAATTATATTATTTGTCGTTTAGGTACTGTACACAATTGTGATTTATAAAAAATATGCACACATTTTTTAATTTATTTATTGAACAGTAATATTTTCATGACACGACATACGTTTTTTTGATGATATTTAAAATAAATTAAATTTTAATAATTATTATTATTAAGTTCTGCAGGTTAAGTATTATTTAAATGTGATAGTTGTTTGTAAGGCAATTATCAAACACTGGATATACCACGTATTATTCACTCATTTATAAGGTTCAAGTTATTTTTTTTTCCCCAATGGATATAATTAGATGTTTTCGGTGACGCCCTTAACCTGCAGAACTTAATAATAATATTTATTCAAATTTAAATTATTTCAATTTTCATTAAAAATAAATATGGAGTTCTACAAAACGTTAGTTAAACAAAACAAAAGTTAAACAAAAAAACGACATAGTGTTCATGAAGTATTATGATGTATTATTTGAACAAAAATAATAATAATTTTTAAAGAGGCAAAAACGAAAAAAAAAATTATTCTATAAGTTTTAAGTATGAATATTATAACTTAAATTTTTAATCTAAGAACATAAAATTATTCTAGGAAAATCGAATATTAATATAAATCGAGCGTTGTACAATATCTTTGCTATTTTTGGCAGTGGTAGATACGGATTTTTTAAAAATAATATTTAAAATAAATTTATAAAAATTATTTAAATTTATAAAATATTAAAAAAATCGTACTACCTTAAAACGCATAATCAATACCAACAGTTAAAAAGGTTTCTTACACAATTTTTTTTAACACTCAAACTAGACGTAGGTACAATATGTTTACCTACTATTGTTTGGAAATCGATCATTATTAGAAAAATAATTCCTAAATTAACGTAACACAAAAACCAATCTTTTTATGAAATTCAACGTTATACATATTATGATGTAAAAAAATGACATTTCAACAGCACGAAAAAACACTGGCTAAGTCAATTCAATAGATAAGTCTCGCCTATGATAATAATTTGGCCTAGCTACTATTAGCTAGGCCAAATTATCAGAGTTTATACAAAGTGGATAACTAAATAAAACATTTGTTAGTAATTTTTAACTTTTTTTAATTCAAAGTTACTGAACATAAATTTTAGCTGTCACACTAATTCATCTCGTCTTTAGTCGGTACTTTATACGCCCTTTCGATTCAAAAGAATTCGGTCTAAAGAAACTAAACTCCGCCACTTGTCAAAACAAACTGAACTCCGCGGAGGCAATGTAATCTATATGGACCGAATTTCGAAGGTTCTAGTATCATTTCAGGTATTCAACCGGCTTCCAGATCCTTCTAAAATCTTCTAAAATTAATCAAGATATATTATAGGTGTCTCATGGAGATTAAGCTATATTTTATGTGGGATAGTAAGTATGGAAGTTTTTTGGGAGTTCACAGGGCTTACAACCTATCATACGGCTGGCTTGAGTGATCAATTTACCGTGTAATTTTTACCAATTCGACCCATGATAGACTAACAACAATCAAGTTTTGGGAAGTTGTATGTATGTTTAATTTGCAGACCTTGTTTTATATGCGGTTATATTTTTACTACTGTCATCTGTGGTCGAAATTTGTCATTCGCATAAAATAATACACATGATAAAAAGCTATCTTTATTTTTTGATTGGAGTTTTTAATGCAATATTCTTTTTATATCATTCTTCCGAATTATTACGATTACTCTGTAAAACGCCATACAATTACTTCATTTTTTAAGTCCCTTTTAGATCAGTTTTTAATGAATTCAGAATATTTTGAGTATGTAAAAAAATTTCACGATCAAAACACTGGCTTTTATGCCCAGGTATACATTATTAATCAAGAAATAATAAATATGTTACATAATAGTACCTATTATGTTCTTAAAAAAATTAACATTCTTAAAATACTCAGAATAACTTCGAAAATTATGCAAATCGAAATTCTCAACTTTGTGCAGATTTTGGAATCTCGTAATATTTGTATCGACATGTATTTATATGTATCGAAATGTATTTGTTACTTGAAAATAAATTTTCTGTTTGCTCATCTCTCATGAAGTACTCAATTAAATAATTATAATTCAATAATAATTAAAAATAATATTGTTATTTATTTTATAAATGACATATTTTCACATTTGTAATTTATTATATGCATTAAAATTATGTAATCTATTATTATTACATTATTTATTAAAATTTCACCCTGTTGGCTTCTGAACAAAAATACATTTCTTATATTTATAACCTTGGCAAATAATAATAAACAATTGCGTTATTTTCTCGCGTAAAAATTAACCGCTCTTAATATATTAAACATCCGAATTTCTTTAGACCATAATTTACGATAATTTCGTGCTAAGGAAATATAATACACCACTTAAATCTCGAAATAAAATTACTGAATAAAAGGGGCAGATGATATCAATTTACCCCCCGAAAGGAAAAATATACCAATGACTCGCTTAATTTAATTTATCGTGGATGGAACAAAAGATGACTGGGACGCAGCGGACCCCCGCGGGCTCTGTGGGTTGCTTAAACACCTTCTCTTTAGGGATAACTGTTATTGGAAATAATAAAATATTTTGATACTATATTCTCCGTCGTCCTTTTGCTTCCGTTTGATGTGGAATGCTGAAACCTTAGCTTGATATGAATTGTTTTTTTATAAATTGGATGATATTTTTCATCTTTAATTAAAAAAATATAAATGTTTATAACTTTATTCCAGCGCTGTCGGGCTATTATCTATCATATTAGGCTGAGAGAAAAACTAATGAAGAAATCCACACACTTCTTTTCTGCTCCCTTTTGCTTTGACCACTTTCACACTTCTTCTCATATGTGTTCTTGTTGTTGTAGTTGAAGCTTTTAACGAGTCTATCCCATATTTGATTTATTTAAAATAATTAAAAAAACGGTGGATTATTTAAAATAATGGAAGCGGTATTTAGACCATTTTTTGCGTTAATTAATGAATGATTTTTATGTTGTGCACAAGAGCCGTATTTCAAAGCTCTTCATTTTTTCTTGTTTCTCTAGAGGGTTAAAATAACATTGTTTATATCCAGAAGAACCGCTAAGGCGAGAAGACGGGAATAAATTACGTCGATAATGTAAACAACTGGCAGCCCGCGCGATCACAAGGGAAATAAAAACAAAAATCAAAACGAAACAACAACAAAAGGATACAAATGTGAAGACTGCCGGCCACTCGCCGTAGCAGATGATTCACGGGCTCGGCCGGCGAGCAGCCTCCCGGCACTTGGCAAAAAGCCTCACCACTAAATGTTTGCATTATATCTAGAACCTTCGGAAATTATTCGCCATCTGAAAAAATCTAAAAATGTTTTCCTTAAGAAAAAAACATATTTCTACAAGTATATCGTGGGTATCGCACTAAATTTTCATTTCATTTTATTACAGATAAATCGTCAATTTTAACTGTTTGTACCTTCTTTTAAAATAAATATTAAATATCGATCCAATGTGATAAAATGATAAGCTGCCTACCTTAGAACAGGTATTTCTATATATCTAGTGGGCTAGGTAGTGGCCGAGAAACTTGCTACATATTATTCTATAGTTATATATATTATGTGTGCATGTATCAAGCAATTAAATATATATTTTTTCCTGTTGGACAAAAGATACATACACACGTAATATATATAAATATTAATTTTTCACTATTCTATTATAATGCTACTAATAATTAAATTAAAAATGTGTACGACAATGCCCCCCCCCCACTTTTAAACACGAAAATTAAATTCTCTATGGAAGGCGGGTAAGCGTTAATATTCTTATTCTGTTATTCAAACTCCTAAATATTATTATGAAACTACAAATATACGGAGTAAATACAATGAATGTAACTATATTATATTGTATAATCTTATTTCAAACCATTTAAATAAATAAAATAAAAATATATATGATATGTAATTAACACCATTATGTATGTATAATATAATTAAATAAATAAACTAAAAAAAAATCATCTGAAGGAAACATTCTCGATCTTTTGTTGATATTTCGCATTATGTATTTTTTAGTCATTTCTATAACAGGGTTCACCCTTGTTTAATTTATGTTTTTACGTTTTTTTTTTCTTTACCTATCCGGACAGTCGAGATCGTAAAGTAATAATAACAAAATAAATATGATTGCGAGCATTGTTATATTTTTACTAAGTGTCTCTGGTAACTTGATATGAGAAGATCAGACGTGATACAAGCAAGAAAAGAGATTAATGGAACATCAGTAAGGATCCATTATTAATTTAACTGTGTGTTTTATCGGACTTGTGGTACCATCTGAGAAAAATTAACTCACTTTTATTTAAAAGGTTAATATGTAATCCGTTTATAATTTCTCCGCAGGGCTTACAATAAAATTTTTCAACGAAAGCTGTTTTAACCGAAAGTGGTGGATTAGAGTCTACGTAAACATATTCACACAAAACATTTATAAGATTTTATCCTAAAATATTTTGGTAAGTTCGTCACATGTCTTAAGCGGAGGGAATGAATTTAGTTTTTTGCATTTTTAAAAAAATATTTTAAACAATTTTACATACAGTTTATTTAATTTTTTTCTAGCCTATAAATAAATACATACATTTATTCACTATACGTACCTCTTAAAAACTAACTACTAACTCTTGTGCTTGGAGAGGGACATACATTTTTTATATAATTACATATTTTGCACCTATATATATTAAAAAAATACTTTCTTTATCTTCCTTTTCAAATTTATATACTCTACACATATGCTTAATCGCGATGTTTTTAAAAGAATAATAAAATGACGTAATTCAGGAATTTAATTTAAAAAAACACTTGAAATAGGAACATACAGATTTATTACTATCATCTGTATTGCGTTTTTCTTGTCCTTCTTATTATTCTTAAATATCAATTCATAATTTTTTGTTAGAATTTTATCTTATCGAATAAAATGTATATTAATTATAACATATAACTGAGGATCATGAGTAAAATTCCCTCTATTTTTTCGAACACTGTCTTTTTCCTATTTTATGGTCCAATGTTATAATTTATGCTCTAGGGAAGAAATTAACTCACACATCTTAATTATTCAACCAGAATAAGGTTATTTCTAGGGTCACATTGCGAGAATGAGTGGGTGAGGTTTTGCTACGGCGATTGTTGCTGGTGCGATGTCATTGTGAACACTTTTTTCTTCGCTAAATAGGGGTATTTTCTCTCTACTCATGGATTAGCTCAACAAAACAGCACAACACTCCGCTTATTGTGATTCTCTTCTTCAAATAGTTGGTGAAGATGATGAGACGCGAATTACAAAAAAACGGTGGCCTTGACCTTTCCAGCCAGTGGGACCGTTTTAGAGCTTGACCAACGTAAATTGGCATGCGGCGACTTTGGAACTACAACCCCTCGCCCTGTCATTCAGTTCAATCTCGTATTTGCGCGTGAGCTGTGATATCTTGATTTCCAATATATACTGAATTATGTCCAAAACAGTCTTGCAAAACCTGCAGGTAGTGCAAGAACAATTGCCAATGTAGTTTTAAAGTTTTTTGAAGCTTAAAACGTAAATAATAGAGGCCGCCATTACTGGTTTATTTTTTTAGTGTTGCCCGACTAAATTTCTATTATAATATCATAAAATATATTTGTCAATGTATCGGACACTCTGTATATTATGTATTGTGTAATAAATTTACACCCCTGCAACTTCTGCTTCGCGACAGGGACGCCCTGCCTCGCACGCCAATTTATACTAGTGGCATTCTAGCCTTCTTTAGAACAGGTTCGCCAGATGAAATCCACTATTTTGAATGTTTTATTTTATTTCTGGCGTGTGTGATGTGATAGATCTATGATCATGAAACGGCAAATAAATAGTATTTTTTGATGTGGAACATCTTTCCTCTCGCTTTCCTGCAATCTGTGGTAGTGATTTCGTGAAAAAGGACGGAAATGCGTAACAGGAAATAACAGGGAATAAGACGCGCGCAATTTCATTTAAACCAAAGAACGCGCGCGGAGCATGAAAAAAATCATCGTTTACATACATATCAATGTCTAGTAAGTGCCATCACAGCGAAAACGCAACTACCAGTCAATGCTTCTGATTTTGTATAGGTACAGTAGCCGGCAAACATCTTGAAATTCTACGGCGTAGTGGGGGGAAGTTTGCGCATGTACCTTTCCACTAACGAGACCCAAATTTCGTCTTCTGCGCATTCCCCCGGTATGCCAAAGAATTTCAAGAAGTTTGCCGGCAACTGTACATGTTGCGAGACTGATGTCAAGCATGTGGATGTTGTAACTTTGATATATTTTGGCTTATATTTTCTAAACTATCCAATAAAGACTTAATTTTTTTTACATTAATGTTAACAATAACTATCCTTAATGATTTACATTCTCAAATTTAATGTAATTTATATGATTATTTTAAAATATTTATTCAAAGTTTTCATACAATATGTATGGGGGCACACTACCGCCATCTATGAAAAAAAATGAAAACATATAATTGACCAAGCACATTTCTAAACAAAATAAGTATGTAGATATACGGTACCTACCTAGTGCGGCATAATTCAATAATAAATAAATGCACATATATTTTCTTTACTTGTATTTACTAATTAATAAATATATAGGAATTATCTTTTTTAAATTCTGATGTTAATTTCTGTTGCTGTTGAATTGATATTTTAAATTGTGCGATGTCAAATGTTACACATCACACGCGATTACTGTAAGGCTCGCTCGTTTTTTTATACATAACGAATTTTTTCTTCGAATTTAAATGATTTTGTTATCTTTCAGAACATTTTTTGATATTTTAAATTTATGAACCTTGAGATTAGTTATAAACCTTATATGCGAGTATTAAGAATAAATAGCCAGCCCTTGCCATCAGATAAAGGTATGAACTTCGTGCGCTCCTCTTTACATACGGTTAGGTACCTAAGAGAATATTTAGGGTGGGGGCGTTATTCACGTTATTGCGCGCGTGCACATACATACATTCATTCATACATACATTAATACACGCACACATTTGAATACAAACATAAAACTTGACTCGGGTTTTTTCGCGTCCTTACCGAACTGTAAAAAGCGCGAGGTAAATATGCGGGGAAAAGTAGCAAAAGCGCCGCTATACAGTACACGGAATTGAGATAAACGTTTTTGAAACTGATTTTAAAGCGAGAGCGAATATTTTAAAATTAATATGCTATATAATATTCACCAAAAACTTATATTTTAAATATATGTACTTCCAGATTGCTAGGAGTGGTTTGCATGATGTGTTAAATATGGCTTCGACATCGAATAAAATGCTCTTTTTTAAGAATACCCAGACATCGTGGAGGTCCAACATTACATTTCATGTATGTGCATCAGAATATTGACGTACCTACTTGAATTTTAAATTGTTTATATGCCATTATTGCACAACCGTTTGGTATTGAAAAGCGATATTGCACCAACGTGTTTGTATACATAAAAACACAAAATGCAATTTCTGCTTACTGCATTGGGTTTTTAATGATAAGTATTTGTAAATCCCTAATACTCTACATTCCTCTCATTCAACGTATCACACTAATTAGACCATGTAGATTTACGTCTATTTTCAAAGATCTAATGTAAAATCGCAAAAGTCGTAAATGTAAATTGATTAAGTAATTACACGGTCATAAATAAATATGTCCCGTCTATTTTTGAGTAGCGATCACCAAAATAACAATATTGTTTTTTTACAAAGGTCATAAAATTTCAGATTGATCTGGTCAATGTGAATTTTATATGTAAAAATGTTAAATAATTTTCTCTTTTTGATTTACTGACAAGAGGTATTGAAAAATAATGATCAGGGAATATTTTTTGTGCTTTTACTACTTCACGGCGTTAGTAATGATTAATTGCCTTCAGAGAAGATCTTTAGCACCCAGGCTGTTAGTTGTTAATGGACCCTCCCGTTCACACATACAAACTACACGCTTCTAACACGGGAGCTTCTAACGATGTGGAACCCACTCACCGCATGAGGGTTGTCGTGTTTCTATCTCCGCGCAGAGAAGTGAATACACAGCTTATAAGGCCTAAGTAGATGGGTTTGGTGAACCGCGGGCCAAGAGGTTAGGTGTAGTTGAAAACGTTTAACGTTTATCAATGTGACGTCATTGAGAGGTTTTAAAATATATCACAGCTAAAAGAGTATTGTCTCGGATTCTTATCTGAAAGAATATGATTAAAATTTTTAGTGCTGTCAGGTGTGTCATTAATTTTCACCTATTTATTTAAACTTTCTTTTTCTTCTTTTTTACAGGCAATGCAATCGTCCCTGGAGAACGAATTTTACCATTTAACAAGTTAAATTTGGGTAAGCTTAATAAAATAGAATTTATTAAATTAGAGATAAATGTTGATTTACTTCCAAAAATTGAGGTGTTATGCATATCAAATGTGGCGAGTAATACATGTTTAGTAATTAAAACAAAAGCAGATTTTTTTACCAACCGTATAGCTGGGTAGAGCATCGATTCTCGACGTTTCGCTGGAGTTATATGATAACATCTTGCACTTGTTTATAAACTTCCATTCCATATAGGTTAGAAATTAAAGATCGAGATAGAAAATAAACGTTTTTGCATTTTCGTTTCATATTTTCTGTTCTTTGTCATTGGTTCAACCGTAGTTTCATGATCTTGTTTCAACCATCTGACTATCTTTTTTTCATTGACAACATATCATTTATAAGTCAACCGCTGAGTGCTTTGGTGTGTTCATCTCATTCTGTTGTCTTCTTCTTTTATATGGAGCCAATGGTAGTGTAAATGAGGAGAAATATATATTTTTGCGTGAGTCAGAAAACTTCACGGCGGTTGACCTGTAGAAAGGATAATAATAATATTTATTCCAATTTTAGTTTTAAAATACCACGGTTTTTTTACTAAAAAATACTTATTATTCAAGGCTTTATTAGAATATTAGCCTTTTTATCAATTGAATGATATGACTTATATTTTGGGAATTTGAATACGAAAACAAAAAAACAGTTGAAGAGAATAAATATTTTTCTGCGTTGGTATTGGATATTGAAACTGTACAGGAAATCGATTTAAATCTATATTGGGTTTAAATAAAAAATTACTTCATAATTAAGAAC
The DNA here is from genome assembly GCA_016648135.1 of Agrypnia vestita. NCBI lineage: Eukaryota > Metazoa > Arthropoda > Insecta > Trichoptera > Phryganeidae > Agrypnia > Agrypnia vestita. The sequence goes on along the minus strand of JADDOH010000657.1, from coordinate 29,288 downwards.
GATATAATGCATTATTTATCAAACATTATTAAAAAGGAGCCGGAAAATTCCAAAATATAAACATAGCGCGGAGTGAATTTAGAAAAATCTTCGGAGATTTAAAATCAATACCACCTGCCAGTGTTGAATCTGAAAGGGTGTATTAGAGACGTAGGAAAAAAAGACTTAAATTAAATCATTATCAAATGACCTGAGAAACTTTGATCTTATCGAGGTCGCATTTCGTTTCAAAATATTAGATGATTTTTTATAATTATATTATGTTTCTGTCTTTTGTGTAGAAACTTTTACATTTGAATTTTGTTAATGTTAATGTATATAATAATACCCGAAAAAAAATAAGACATTTATTTCAACTCTAATTTTTTCTTTTATTTTAAATATTTTAATTCCCGCTGCTGGCACTGGGATCCCGGGATTAAAATTGCCAACATCCTAATTCCGGTTCTGAAAAAAATCTTAGAAATTGAATTGCCTCGACCACAAAGACGATGTCAAGGGATAGATTGCGCCATATTATGACTGCAATACAAGTCTTTCAAGACCCATGAGACTGCTTGAGAATAATAAGATCTGGTATTCACAACATTAATATTCAAAATTTTCAATAACACAATTACTGAATTTTCGTCCCCAGAGAGATCGTCGTTAATCAGGATATATTACAGATGTTTAACAGAGATGAATAATTTGTATGGAAAATAAATATGAAAGTCTTTGGATGTTTATAGGGCTTACGATCTATCATATAGCTGGCATATATGATCACTTTGTATAGTGTAACGTTCACGAATCCATCCATGACTGGCAAGCACATTTGTTAAAGTAGTATACACGTAATTTATGTACTACGATTCACGTTTCACTTTGACTTACGCTAAAATGTCGTTAAAATTTGTCATCCCCAAAAACCAGTATATACATAGATGTCACCGCTGGTAATCAAATATCTATTTTTGACTTAAAATAGATATTTCTGAAAATTCTTTAAATTTTCGTTTTATTGAGCAGTTCTATATATATTCAAGAACACATTCATATTTGTGAAGTTGTAATTTTTCAGAACAAAGTTCTGTGAAATATTTAATAACCAAATTAATTAATCAATTAGAAAGACATACAGAAAAATCTAATTCACGAAAAAATATTAGGTTAGGTTAGGTTAGGTTAGGTTAGAATATTTTTTAGTATCAAAATTTTTATGAACACAATTGCTAAATTTTTGTCTCCAGAAGGATCGTCATTAATCAAGATATATTACAGATGTTTCACAGAGAAGGAGCTTTTTGTACAACAGCACCCGAAGGCTTACATTTCTACTTTTTCATATAAATAGCTTCATCTCCGCAAGGCATTAATAAGATTATTATTGAGCTTTCATTTACTAATATCACAACGTATACGCATGATTGAAATCACTCGAATACTCTGGAACGCTCATCAAGACTCTCGAAATGACTGAGAAAATCTCGAAAACACTGGAAAAGTCGAAAAAATATTGTCTCGAAGATTCGAAAAACCAACGAGTTTTGTATAAAAGGCGGAGCCAGAGCTGCGCGGGGTAGTCTGTTGTTGACGTTGGACAACTGCGATTGTAGAAGCAAGCGCAAATGCGAAAATACGAATAAAACAGTGCGGCCATCGCGTTGTGCCGAGGGATAGATATTGGGCGAAGTACGTACGTGCGAGAATTGAACAAAAATTCTAGAAAAACCTAGTAACTATCAATTTAAGAAATGGTGTAATAAATGACATATTTGTTTTAGTGACAATTAATGTGAGTAAGAGAATGGTGCGCAAATTAAATTCTTGATAAAAACCATTTTCCGTGCCAGTATTTCGAAACCATTCCAGAATCGGATGAAGTTTGTAAATCCGGTCATGGATCCCGAACCGTACGATCTATTATGATCCTGACAGGCTTGTGCGCCTTCCATCACCGTTCTGCTTTTGTTCACATTTCATCCGACACGACAGCGGCCATTGCTGGCACACGGCGATGGTGAAAAGAGTCATCGGCACCGCATCATTACCGGACACAAGTGACGAGACATTTGACACAAATGTCAGAAGCTATGAGGTCGAGGATCAGTTTATCGGATCAGGGCTTTGCCAAGCTATCGTTAGATTTTTTTCATGTTTCCTGATAGGACTTACGATTCATAAACCACCGAGTTGTGAAGTTGACTGAGCACACCAACTCTTGTCTCTGAAGTAACCGGAAGCTGATGCAACCTGTATAAATATTTACATCTGTCCTTATTCCAGTGACACCATTAACATTTACCTTTGATATAGTATATATAATTCTTTAGAATACTTCTGTAATAATATATAGCTTAAAATTTAATATTATTTATACTGCATACTGTTCGGTAATATCTTTGTTTAAAATCATTTTTCTTTCAAATCAGACTTCGGTTGGACAGTCCAACCGAAGTCTAATTTGAAAGAAAAATTATCTTTTTACAGACGATACGATATAATTAATTCAAATTCTTGAGTAAGAGGTATAATTTTTTGAATATTTTCATATTAATGTATTTTATATAATAATTTTATATTAATTTATAATAATAATAAAATGTATATTTATTACTGACAATGAAACTTTTTTAGTACGCATGTAAAATTTAATTAAAATAATCGTTTTATGGATACTGCAATATAGAAAACACAACGTTTAATTTTTGCCTTTTTTATATGATATATGAATAGCACCACTTCTTTTCAAACTTTATATAATCAATTTGTAAATAAAATATTATATACGGTCTTTATTTGAAAATATATGAGATTAGTGTACCAAATATAACTCTATTGCATGAAAACTAATATAGTGTTTCGGGGTTAAATTTTTTTTGATGTTATAACAATATATTTGTTCATATTTCTTTAAGGAAATGCTTCAAGAGTATGTGAATCTATCATAATAAAATTGATTAAAAGCCTGTTTAGCTATGAGTTTTGCAAAAGGATTAAATAAGTTTACGTTAAATTTAGCAAATCGAGAGCAAATACGAAAATCGTGTACTGGGGCCTCTTAAAGCTCTGTCTATTTTAATGACGGTCAGATTTATAAACATGCAATGATACCTTGAACAGATTTTTAAGAAATTTTCACTTTAAAATTGTGACATCCCTGATTAGATAATCAGAATTCCTTAGCTTCACTTGGGCGGTCCAGACTTTGCCAACACTACTGAAAGCTTTCAGGGCTGTCGCGGCCATTGTGCGCGTGTCATATTTTTTGTCACACGCTTGTTAGTTGGTGTCAGAAAGTCGAATCGTGTTGTACACGAATGCTAGCGTGTTAACAATGCGCTTCTAATAGGAGATGATGTACTGATGATCTGCCGATTCAGATTGGAAATTCAAATCGGACGTCTTTTTATGTGGAAAACCCACACTGGAGTCCATCTCAGATACCATCTACGACGTATGGAAGTAGAAAAGGATGAATAATGCAGGAAAGTGGATATGATAAAGGATAAACGCTGTCTGTAGCCAATATTTTAGGACGCTGCATCATGTGATTACATTTGGATGTTTTGAAGCATGTGTTGCCTTGGTCTTCTGTATCTTAGTCACTGTAAATTGCAATACTTCTAGATAATGTGTTCATATGTATACTTGGGTGGAGCAAAAAATTTTTCTAGTTTTTTAAGGGGCACAGAAATGTACAGGTACTAAATGGTCTCAAAATAAAGTGTGTGGAATATTATTACATTCTGACAAGTTTATCTGCCTCCGAATTGAAATCGATTATTCGTTTTTTTTTAAGAGCTAAATTCCAATTACGTTTCCAATCTTTACTTTATTCATACATGGACAATTAACAATTATTCTTGATTACAGGTGAGAGATTATTGTAATATTATTTTAATAACTAGATATACTAGTGTCAGAAATGATGGTACTTTTACATGTCGGTTCTTAAAGAATAAGTATTATTTATTTATATAAAAAAAGGTTTTATTTCTATAAAGAAGTTACGGACGTTACACGAAGTTACGACGGATGGACGGACAGACAACGAAATTATTATAAATGGGATAATAGAAATGTAGTAGTTGTCAAATATTTTCTTGTAATATTTATAAATACAATTTTAATTTTCTTTAAACTTTTTTAAAGCTCAAATTATTTTTATAAAATATATATTTTGGATAGTCGATCCGGAGACAGATAATATTCTAATAAAATATTTTACGTGTACTAAAAACATCATTTGGTATCCTTTTCTTGTTGTGCCAGATAGAAATCAGAAAAAAAGTTTTTGTTCATTCAACCCACCCTAATGTTACTTTACCCTACCTTACTTTTTTGGATGGAAATGGTGAACGTAATACATTGTGAAAGTCGATCACTTTAGCCAGCAACATGATAGGTCGTAAGCCCTATAACCAACCATATCACTTTCATATAAATAGTTTCGTCTTCGTCTTGATTACTTTAAAGTGATTCACCTATTTTTGTACTTCCTTAAATATAGACAAATAATTATTAAATATACTCTTCGTCTGGTGAAATTGTGCGGTGGTTTCTCCTATTAGTGATATTAATGACAGATGATCGATGTATATTTTTCGATGAATCAAAATCAAGTTGCATTGTTCGGGCTGGGCCATCAATACACGATTTTTTTTAACATATTTCGCCGATGTAATAAGTACAAAATAATTTTATTTCTATTCATAAATACATTAAAGCATCCATACCTATGTTAACTCTATGAGTCTGAGCAAAATTCAGGCATATGACGATAATAAGAAAAAAACAGTATAAAAATATATTTCATCAAATTTAGTGTACTTTTTTTTTTAAATAAGTTAATAGTTAATACCTTTATAGTTTGTTAAATTATGTTTTTAATTAACTTAATAAAATTTGTACTTAAATTTGTATTTGATATAACTCATCACCATCTTTACATCTTTAGGTAGGACCATAGATCACCAAAATAAAGATAGATAGATAACATAACTTCCTTGTTCACAATTGAGCACCAAGTCTGGTGTCAATAATTATACCTCATTTAAAAAAAAGCTATGTGCTTGTAAATTATGCAAAAGTCAAACTAAATACTCTTAAAAAGTATGTATAATGTCAAATACGTGAAATGTAAGTAAATAGGTCGCATTTTATTACAAGACTTTTTCGGCTTAGAACAACATTAAAAAAAAATCTTTTGTAAAAAATATGTCCTGCCGATTATAGAACTAGCCGTATACTCGTGAAAAATCACTAAACATGGTTCGCGTCTTTGCTTAGTCCTAGTATATATTTATATAGTATATTTTGACGGGTCGCGGATATGATAGCGTTCCGTGACCTGCTTCCGGCCGTGAAATTTCGTTTTTTAAGCCGTGTATTCGAATGAAATTGCTGACATTACAGGAAGTTACGGACAGACAAAGAAATTATTATGTTTGTTGATTTAATTGTGCAAGAATAAATACTTTCTACGCGGGGGGAACATTTTTCCGCTCTGACCCATTCCCCTCTCTTAAAGTGTAAGTACATTTGTAATAATAAAAGCACATTAGTAATATAAATTATATAACTAAAAAAATACAATTAATATATTATATGGACTACAACTCGAAACTCTCAGGTGCGACGTGTTAGAACTTATTAAAAAATAGTGTTAAATAAACATCATTTAAATGTCACAGTGCGATCATCAGGCACTATTGTCCAGGCATCACGACTTCGCTTGGAATGTTCACAGCCGGAAACTCTATTGTCGTGTAAATGATGTGAAAGTATTCCAAAGAATTGGTCTCAGCATTTTTGGATTCATACATCCGATCCTTAAAACACGCAGAAAATATACCAATAGGATTTTTTTTAATCTACATTACATTCAAAACATTAACGAAGATTTTACACACCTTTTTATTTTCATGAGGTGTAAAGAGACGTTGAATTTTATTATTTTAAGTTTTAAGTTTAATCAGTCTACTAAATTATAGAGAAAAATATTCCAAATCAAGGCAGCACAAACATACATATATATGTGACTGCTGTAAATTTCTGGCTGGAGTTTTTTTTATTTTCGATTAAACATTGGCGTGTTTTAATTGGTGACTCATTTTTCTGGTAAGAAGTTCCCGTTGCATTGGTAACAAAAAAATGCATTTTTTTGTAGATAGTTTTTCATCTACTGTTATCTATTTTGTTTTGATTTTAACTTGGTTATAATTCTAGTTGCTTCTTGGTGTAGTGATCATGATGCTCGTTTAGCTTATTTTGAAAATAGCAAAAAAATTGATGTGACACGCAGAGCTTTTATTGTGTTTATCACCTCTTTCAAATGAACGATACTTATCATTTAAATAAAATTTATTATGAATGGTTTATCGTTTAATTCAAGACGTTACACAAATAAATGAATAAATTTGGAATTATTGTTATATATTCAGTACACCAATGACAATGTATGAGTCGGCATTAGAGTAATCGCCATGATTTGTGTACCAACATGGTACGAGATGCTACCATTTTGCCGGGATAAATAAAGACGCGATAAAGTAACGGTCGTAGGTGGTCCCTAGAATGGCGTCCGTAGAATCTCTATTGTGATATCAAATTTATTTATTTGACAGGTAAAATATTACACGCCCGATCTCCAATGTTGATTTTGTCTGCCACAAAGCCTCCTTTATTCCCTCGACTTAGCGCACACCCTAAAGATAAAGCCTTATTCAATGATGTTTAAGTCAAGATGAATTAATTGCTGATACGTATTATCCTCTTGTGATTATTTCAGATGGTTATTTTTTCTCCATTTCTTTTCAAAGAGCGTGTCAGATTTTTGTACGATTCAGATTTATTTCTTTAAGAATTCAAAGCTTGGAATTATGAATATCCATGAATCTAACCGCTATACATAATGTCTGGTCTTTTAGTATTTTTTTGTTTGTAGCAGTATGCACGAATAAATTTGTTTTGCATAATATTTAATAGTATCAATAAACAGTTTTCACATTTATGATGTATTTACAGACACGTTAATTTGTTTGTTTTTTTTTTTTCATATTGTATATTTTTAATATTTCCAGGATCATGTTAGAAGTCCAAAAATAAAGTTACGAACTTTTAAAATAATATATATACATATATTAGGTCCTAACATATGAAATTGGCGTTTAGTATGGGAGGAACATAAAGCCGATTTTTTTTTATTATAATATATTTATTAAATCAAAGTATGTACCATTGCTATCTATGCACATTTGCCATCTCATAGGTAGTTCATCGATCCCTTTACTAAAAAAACCATTCGGACGGGAATCAATAAAATCTTTGAAGGCGGTTTGGACTGCCCCATCGGAGTTGAATTTTTTCCTTTGCAAGAAGTTATCCAAATTTCGAAAAAAATGGTAATCTGTTGGGGCAAGGTCCGGAGAGTACGGTGGATGTCTTAGACATTCCAATTGAAGCTCCTCTAATTTGGTAGCCGTCTGTTGTGCAGTGTGTGGTCTAGCGTTATCATGAAGCAGCAGTGGCCTAGAGCGATTAACCAGCCTCGGTTGTTTAGCAGCTAGCTTTTCCATCATGGTTTGCAGTTGCTGACAATAGACATCTGCCGTAATCGTCTGGCCAGATTTAAGAAAGCTGTAGTGAACGACACCAGAACTAGTCCATCAAACGCTCACAAGTAACTTTTTTGGAGTAAATTTTCGCTTGGGGCATGGTTTGGCTGGTTCGGCAGGGTTCAGCCATTTCGATGAGTGCTTCCGATTATCGTACAGGATCCACTTTTCATCACAGGTAATGATTCGATTTAAAATCCCTTCATTATTGTGCCGGTTGAGTAATGCAACGCAGCAGTCAACGCGCGTTTGTTGATTTGCTTCACTCAATTCGTGAGGTACCCACCTTTCAAGCTTTTTCACCTTACCAATTTGCTTCAAGTGGATTAAAACAGTTTTATCACTAACACCGCAGCCTGCAGCTAACTCGGATGTGGTTTGCGATGGATCCGCTTCCACAATAGCCTTCAATTCTTCATTATCAACTTTGGTCTCCGGCCGTCCACGGGGCTTTTTCTGCAGGTCGAAATTTCCAGAACGAAAACGTTGGAACCAAAAACGCACTGTGTTTTCTTTTGCGGCACCGTCGCCATACACATCATTAATCCTTCGAGCCGTTTCTACAGCACTGGTGCCACGGTGGAACTCGTACTCGTAAATAACGCGATATTTCAAGTTTTTCATTTTGTAAACTGAGTGACGCAAAGAAAAAAATAATTGAGGAAAAAACAAATTAATTATAATTTTCAAAACACAAATACATGAGTAAATAGCTGTATAAATTTGGATTTGAAATTCCTAACCAAAGAGAAGTATTTGAGATCAAATTTGCCAGTACGGCAAAACGCCAATTTCATATGTAAGGACCTAATATTACAAACAGTTTAATAATTGTTTTTCTAGTTATTAAAACTATAAATAAATAAATACATTTTATCGCTGCACCTCCCCAAAAAGAGACATGCTCTTTGGTTTTAATTAGCATTAGCATTAGAAACAGTTTTTCCATATCTCCCTTAAGGGATTAAGGAATCATTTTCATAATTTTCGTCGTCGTTGACGAGTCGTTACTGAGTAAAGTTACAAATCATTTGGGACTGCTCTAAGACTCAATTGTTTACTTTGTCATGTCTTTAATACTTATTGCATTTTATTGTTGATATTCTTCAATTTTTTGTTATTTTCTTATTATATAGGTACTTAAATATGCTATTTAAACACTTTGTGTTTCATATTATGTAAAACTCCAAATTAGGGCGTGTATAATTAAAAATAAATAAATAAATAAATAAAAATAAATGACAGGTATTCCATGTTTGCTATAAGGGCGTCATCTAGCCAGCGGATGGTGTCCATTTATATTTCATTGTTAGATCATAATTGATGTATTAGTCTGCGGACAATATCTAACGGATGTCATCTACTTAATTGTGATTAATGGTGTATAATTTATATAATTATAGGAAGGCGCATTCTAGAGACTTTTGAGTTTCGTATATTATTTCAGAAACAATAAAATATTGAATAAATAAGCATAATTAATTTCAAATTAGTGGGTTCGCATGTTTTGCAATGCGATTAGCAGCAAATTTTAACTAGATTCGCGGAACACACGCGCCGCTATAAAAATAAAAATTTAGAGTCAAAATTTGCGGCCCATTTATTAAATGAAAACCACGTCCCGCAAGGTGATAACGAACCAAAACCTTTACATATAGAAACAAAAGGTTTTAGGATAAATTTACTTGAGTAACTAGAAATAAATAAATATAAAAAGGATCCAAATATTAAACTTTTAAATAATCAACAAAAAATGATCTTCTCTCCACTTCTAAATATTTTAAAAAACCAATAATCAAGGACACAAATTAAAATAATATTTATAAATAACACTTAGGTACAGAAAACGGGGAATTTTGATAATTAAGCATAACGTTAACCGAAGCACCTTTAATGATAAGTGTCCGGGAAAAAACGAACATTACTATAGTCTGTCAAGAAAGTCCTGAAAATAATTGAGGGCGCTGCTATCGTTCACATGGTAACACTATTTAAACTTTAACTGTGTTAAAGTAAAACACTGTAAGCGAAATTTTTTTCGTAATTATTTTTTTGTTCCTTTAAAATGATTTTTTATCAACCTACAAGACACAAAAGTGTTACATACTTTACTTATTTTTACTTCCAGACATAAAAAACCTCCAGCAAATTATAAATATTAGAACATACACTAGTATGGCTGTCTGTATCCGACTGCGGTCATGTCATCTGGTGTGATTTTATATAATATAATTAAATGAAATGAATTGATTAAGGGAAAAATAAAAAAAACATAATTATTGTAATATAAAAGTATTTAATAAAAACAATTAAGTTAAAAACACAGAGTATAGAAAAAATATTTTAATGGTTGGTTTTAATGCACTTTTTGCCTTATGGCACAGATGTCAAAATCATCCAATTCTTTTTTTGGTCGCCCTTTCCTGTGTTTACCCGGTGTTGTAAATTTGCCTCGGGTTGAATTTCCCTCCTTGACAATTCTTCTTACAGAACTCACGGATGTGCCTGAAAAAAAAACATTGAAATTCATGAGCAACACATTAATTTATTTTTCTAGAATCAGTTTCAGAGTTACTCAGTTTAGCTACTTATCACACTCCCAATGAGCTGATGCTAATGTTCGGAAATATATTTTTGTATTTTAAGTACATTAAATAGATTAGATATGAACAAAGGAGAAAATTGAAAAGTAATATGTCGTAGTAGTAATACGCTTCGTCTAACCTATAAATGGCGTTTACCGTGTTTTGTTCCTTGACGGTCACTACAATCTGTCATCTGTCATTTATTAGATACATTCGAAACAAATTAAATACCCTAGAATGTGGTCTAATAGACTTGTTATACATTTAAATGTTAAAATTAATCAAGAAAAAATAATTTAAAGTATAATGAACACAGTACTTACCAGTAATTTGAGATGTTCGCTCGAAAACATTATTGATGTCACATGATAGCTTTCCGGCTTCAGACTCCGCCAAACGCTGCGTATACAAACTAAAAATTATCCGCCTAGATCCACTACGAATTGTTTTACTCATATTATTGTGTTTAAAGTCTTTAAACGTTAAAAAATATTAAAAACAAAGAATCCACCACTTCTTAAACTAACCTCAACCCAAAACAACACAAGAAAATGACAAGAATGACGGAACTGCTAGTATTGCCAGTAAAATAAATTTTTGTTTCTCAGTTTACCCACGATCAAGACTTTATTGACAGACTGTACAGGGCTTCACTCTAAAGGGGAAGGGGTAACTTAAAATTTTATAAATAAGTCGTTTGTACGTGGTGTATCCACTGTTTGATAATGGCCTTACAAGCCGAAACAGCTGTAACACATAAAAATACTTAACCCGTAGAACTTAATAATAATATTTATTAAAGTTTAATTTATCTTAAATTTACTAAAAAAAAAAACAAATATGATTAGCAGCAGATTCAGGTTGATCATCTTGCATCGTGATCGAGGAAAAGTATACTCCATAATTTGTGTCAGGCATATTTCAGACGATTGTTATAGGTCAAACGATCGTTCTATCCAGATCAGATACGAGCAAGGATAAAATAAATGTAACAAAATATAGTAAATGATAACTAAGCGGGTTCAGATTCAGAGTGAAAAAAGGATAGTGAATGGGACAACCTCTTGTCCAGGACAGTTAGATGAGCAAAAGCTCCCACATCGGTCCTACTCATTCGTCGCCTTATTGACATTTTTTATGATACAAGCTAGCTCCTTTAGTGTCCTGGAACCAATTAAGGAGCTGCTTGATCGTGGCTTTATTCAAAGCATAAGTCTTTTTCTTAGACTTAACAAGTCTAAACTAGCGATGTTACACTTCGCCGGCTTTGTCTATGTTTTTTTTCCTGAATGCATTTCTGATTCTTTCCAATCTGATACACCTAGTGATCACTATGCATCTTCGCGGTATGAAGAAGTCGATACAACCATTTAGAGGTCGATATTTAGTTCAATAGACCATGGATAACCGCCGGCGCCGTCTCTGTCAATGAGAAAACATATTGCCATGAGACGTGGCTGTTAAAGGCAAATGGAAACATTGGAAATTAATTAGATTTATTGATTATTATAAATAATTCACAAAATCACTGGATACGAAATAAATTTGGACACTAATCTCGAATTCACACTGTTTCTCAATTTATCAATGGTCTATGAACGCTTTACTATCGTTTGCTTACTCACACGTAACGTAAATACTTTACGTGTGAGTAAGCAAACGATAGTAATTTATTGTCGCTCAGTTTACACTTGCGCTGACCATACCGATCGCTATCGCGCCGGTTTAAACGCCAAAATATATGTGAAATACGTTGGTTTACGAACATCTTAGATTATTCTATAGATTTCTAGTATTTTCGTGAATGTTTCCTTCGTTTCCAGACATTTGTTAAAGTTTCTCGAATGTTGTTTGTAGATCATTCTAGTGTGTTCTAGAGGGTTCCATAGTGTTTTTATTTTAAATGTATTACGAGGTATTCTGACAGTGCACAATTGATTTCATTACAATATTATATACAACTAGCTGTTCATACCCGGCGTTGCACGGGTTAAGGATTAAGTTGAAAATTTATTTGTGGGGAAAAATAAAAGTTCGATTCGAAAGGTATAGATTTGCATCGAAAATATATCAGGGGGATGGGAAGGGTAAAATGGGAGAGATGAAATGTAACCTATGTTTCCCGCCGGGTTCTAAAGAATAAGTTTGCAAATTTTGAGTGCGATTGGTCGATCGGTATAGATTTGCATCGAACATATATCAGGGCTAGGGAACTGGATACAAGAGGAGGGGGGAAATGTCGCCAATGTTACCCGCCGGGTTCTAAAGCATAAGTATGCAAAATTTGAATCGAATCAGACAAACGGTGTAGATTTGTATAGAGAACAGACAGAGATTGAGTTTCATAGGTATCGAAGTTACAAAATTATCAATGATTCAAAGTATACGAACAAAGATTAAAACGAGGTTTAAATGATCCAAAAAATGCATAGTTCGTTTTAACAAAAGCTCACCACTTTGGGGTTGGGAATTTTCTTTAAGGTGTGCCGCTGCCTCCATTGTTTCTGCATCCATCACCCTTCTAGCGCCTGCCCCCCGAACCCTCCGAGTTCCCTTCCTGCGGTCGTCTAACGATGCCTCACTAGGGGTGGTAAGGTACCTTTAGATAAGTACTTACGTTCCTACATAGTATAACATATGTATTATTTCACGTTATTTTCATGATGAGGAAATCAAGCGACGAATATCGCCTCATTATTCTGTACTGACAGATACATAATTGTACATCTTCTCAACCACGCTGGTAGTTTTAATATCTGGTTTACTTAAAATGTCGACTTCCCCTCATTAGGGCGGCACATTCACTGCAAATGCATATTTCGGTGTTTTTTCCAAAGTATGAAATGTGTCAATAAATGAGGTAATTACAAAACAGAATTCCGTTGTCAGCGGCGTCATTTATTGGCGCATTTCATACTTTGTTATTTTTATTTTTAAATATTATTATGGTGTTCTTATTAAAAAAAACTAACTTTTATTAAGTGAGTAAAGCCTTAAAATATGGGAATAAATAGAATATACCTACTGTTTAGAATCATCTCTTTATATAAATAAAAAACGTTTTAAAATCAACAAAAAACGTAAAAATATCTTGCAAATTTAAAACATTATAACTTTATTAATATTGAATATTTCTTGATTTCCTGGGTAAACATTCTAGATAATGATGTATACTTTATACGTACAAAAAAAAAATTATATGTACATATAAATATTCACAAAAAATTTGCGCCGCCCAGGACACTAAAAACGATTTTTCGGCCGCGGCCTGTCGATTAATGTTTATATTTTATTAATTATTTTAAATAATGTCCAGTTTATTGATTTTATATAATGAGAAAGGTTTTATCTAAGCTATTATTATAAAAAAATTGCAGTCTAGAGTATGTATTCTAATATAAATGAATAATAAAAACACACATTTTCGTAAAAAAACGCCGAAATATGCATTTGCAGTGAACGTCCAGCCTTAGGAGCTAGCTTAAGGATTTTGACATCATTTACCGATTAACTGATGCCGGAGAGCAATGAGAATGTGTGGGCTCTGCATTTATAATCGCTTACTTACTGTTAGGTACATCAGTTCGACATTTGAGTCGTCTCGTATGATGATACCAGATAATTGTTATAGGTGGACTGCACAGATTGCACAACTCACATGTATCTATTGTTCCTGATTTCGATTTGGCTCGGTAATTTTTTTTTGTTTATTTTTAATTTAAAGACTATCGACAGGTCAAAATGACCCTAATAGATAATCATTTAGGACAAGGTGATTAGTACAGTTAAATTTTACAGTAAAACCTGCCCTGTAAAGATAGCCAAGTTCACCAAACACTTAAATTATATCTTGTTATATATATATATGTTATAATGAAGGTTTTCACGGGTGTAAGAAATGTCAGTATTAATTTCTTTGGGAGTAACCCGCGTCAAAATCTGGTCCTCAGAAGGACCATTCGTCAACCGACGTTTCGCCTGAATCGCAACAGGCGTCTTCAGGTTGTCTTGTTAATAAATTTCCGTCACGAGGGGCAGTGCGAGCACGTCCGTTCGTATCGGAAGCTTATTACCAAGTGAGGTCTGGTAAGTCAAAGTCTAAATTTGGGTACTGTGGTCATTATTGGCCTTAATGATTTTTTGGAAGTGGTATTAAATATTGGGTGTTCCCGGCCGTTGCTGGCCTTGATGGCGTTTGTTTGGCTCCTTGTGATGCGCTTTGTACTCGATGTTGCTTCTACTATGTCGGTGGTTATATTTAATTGATTTTTGCGCGCTAATATATTATTTTTACTAAGAAATCTACTGTTGAATAAAATGCTTTTCCATGCCGTTGAGAGACATATACCATCATCTCTATTGTTGATAATATTTATTCTTTTATATATCTCTATAGCTTTTCTAAATACCCGTACTGTTTCATTTTGGACGTTCGCTATGACGCGGGTTACCCCCAAATTATTATACATGTTATAAATATTATAACTAATCCAACTTTGTTTATATATATATATATATACAAACAAAGTTGGGTTGGTTATAATATTTATAACTCAAGAACAGCTAGACCGATTTTTATGATCTTTGATTTGTTGGATTTGTCTCCGCCCCGAATAGCAGAATAACCATTAAAACATCGGAAAAAATCACGAAAAAATATGAAGAAAATTTTTTCTTCGAGAACTGTATGTGTGATTTAGATGATTTTTATTTAATTAAGGATAAACTATAGAAGTCTCACAGAGACGAAGCTATCAATATATGAGAAAAATGGATAGAAGTCTCTTATACACCGGATCAGGGCTTACAACCGGTATGAGCTGGCTTAAGTGATCACTCAATACAACGTTTACCAATTCCATCGAAAAAACATCCACACATTATTAAATTTTTTAAAGTTCTTTATATAATATTATATAAGTTCGAATCAGGAACACCTATACCTATAAAACTCAATTTCTATCTGTCTGTCTGTTCTCTATACAAATCTTCACCGTTTTTCCAATCTGACCCAAATTTTGCATACTTATTATTTAGGACCTGGCGGTTAACATGGGCGACATTTCGCTCCTCCGTGCACTTCCCCATGCAAATTTGTACCGTTTGACCAATCTAAATAAAATGTTACATACATATTTTTTAAGACCCGATGGATAACATAAGTGACATTTCTCCCCTCCCCTTTTACCCCTTCCCCTCCTCCGATATATTCTTCATGTAAATCTGTACCGTTCGACCGACCTGCCTGACTTATTCTTAAGAATCAGGCGGGTAACATAGGTGACATTTCCCCCTCCCCCTGATATATTTTCCATGCAAATGCGAGTATTTGAAGATATTAATTATAGAGTGTGTTAATGCTCGAGAGTATACCGTATCTTCTTAATGATAGCAAAAGTTTCGAATAATCGTCGATTTGGTGAAATAAAGTAAATTAATTGATGACCCAATACCGTTAGGTCATTTTAATGTGGAGGGTAGCATCATATTGTGCACAATGAAGCACACGAAAATGAACTATTGCTACGGTAAAAATAAAGTTACAGTAAAGTGTGCGAAAATAGTCTTATTGTTCCTGGAACAATAGAAATTCAAGGTATACTTAGAAATTCATAAAGGCACATGTGCACGACATTGTTTGCATAAAATTGTAAAATATGTCGTCTTCATTTTTATGCGAATGTAATCACCGCCGTCATAAGTGACGGGAGTCGCTATAAAAACCGATATCAATTTACGCTCGGTACGGCTGGAACGGAAGCGCTCTAGCGACGAATTACGTGCCAACGCTATCAAATGCTACAAGACATAATTTAAACAAACTAACCCATAAAAATCAAGTTTTTATTTTACTCCCTTTCTTTGTAAATTAAGTTTATCATCATGTAATAATTGATTGACTGAAAATGAAACATGTCCAGACAAATATCTATGTCAAAAATCTCTAAAAATGTCTCTTTATTATTTGATTTCTTCCCAAAAAACCGAAGTGTGCTGTCATCTATGAACCAATTGTCATAAATTTTCGAAATTCATAGTGAAGTACCTATTATACCTACCGACGGAGTAATTCAAATTTTAAATATTCCGTGACGTTATCGGGCCGCCGGCGCCGTTGGTAGTAATCAAACTTTTCTAATGATTCCAATTTGAAAAAACCATTAAAATTTCTAAAAATCCAAAATTATACTATAATTATTATTATTTCTTAACGAAAATTTGATAAATCTTTTTGATCGTCGCCACGAGTCTGCTTGCAAAGTATCAGCTCGATTGGATCACGGGAATAGGGTTAAAAATCGATCCAAAGTTTTTTTTACGGCAAGCAAGCAAGCAGACGCCACGAGTTAATTTAAAGGAAGTAAAAATAACAATGTAGACGTGAGGAACTTTTAACATCACAATATATTGGCAATGCGTACAAATGAACTATTCGTATTCCCGAGTAACTGGACTTCAATTGGATCCGGTCCACTTTCATTGTTAGTTCAACAGTTCTAGCCGTTAGTTCCGTGAATTAATATTGGTACGAGAACTCCATTGATAACAGAACTGCTAACTTTGCTTTAGACGACAAGTTTGTTTTAGCGATAACCGCATTTAAACTTTGTTCAAAGCTCCAATTAACTCCTCGCGGTCACCCTCTTTTAGATATCTTTGGCAGCCTCATCCGCCGAAGAAAATATAATTCCCAATACCATAAGCCTTTAATTAACCCTAAATTTTATTTGATTAGATTCGAGAAATCAAACAGATTAATAGTAATCAGTCAAAAAATAGTCTAAATACAAAAAAATGAGCCAATTACACAATTGAGTAGTTGAATATCTAAACCTACCTAACGTCATAAACTATTTTTTTGGCAAATCAAAGAAAAATCTTTTACATCTTGTTTATAACTTGAATAAGATGAAATATGAAAGTAATAGAGTATAGAATTAAAAATAAAATATTCAAATTACGTCATGTAAATGAAATGTGTGTATTTCATGAGTTATTTCAATAATTAAAATACACTTAAGTACATTTTAAAACCATGCCAACGAATTTAGGTTGCAAATATATAGCTTCGAAGGTAAGTTTATAGAACTCCATAATCACACGTATGGAAATAAAATTGTTTTTAAGTTCGACATTTTTAATTTTGTGACGCGTTATCTTATATTGTTTATTGCTTATTTTTCTGTCTCACTGTTGGTTAGCTTAGCGTTTTAGGATTTGAAATGATATTGTTACAGGAGTCGATCGTAATTGAGTTCCAGTTAAAATTATTCATTATTATGTTGTGTTATTGAAATTGTGAATATTCTATTTAAATAAATAAAAACTAAAAATTATCATTTTTTATTTTTTTTTATTTATTTCAAAAAATCCTTGTTTACAAATAAAGGTACTTAATACTAATTTAACAATAAAAATATAAGATAAATTACACATTTTTTTTGTTGTTGTTAAATTTGTGGATTATGCCACTCTACTAGGCTACGCCTGTCCCAGAGTGGCGTTATAGAACACAATTATAATATTTTTTTGAATTCGTCAGTAATATTTATTTTCATAAGGTAGTAATTATGTATCTACAAAGTATCAAGTGCAATGTTAGTGATAAGTTGAGTGAGTCATAAGTCCAAGTGTGTAGAATAATTGTTTAATGTAAAAGGGTTAAAGTTTTGTTTATTCTAATATTTTGCATTCAACAACTTATATTTATATGAAAAGTATTTAAAAAAGATTTTATATAAAATTTAGATTACACGATTTTAAGAAACAAATCGTGTATTGATAGTAAACAAATATAGAAATGAGCGTAGGTAGAGAATGTAAATGATGATTGGGTAGGTTTTGATACTCAACAACTCAATTCCTCTAGATTAATATAGACTATCGAGAATGAGAAACAATAATTGTTTACAATATAAGTAAGAAAAAAAGTAATGTTAAGAGTTCAAAAGGTAAATATTTCCTTAGGTGATGAGAGAGAAGATAGGATAGCGATTAGAATCAGCGTGATACATGTATAATTTGTTAGCATCGTTCTTACACATTTTAGTTCAATCGTGAACGTCTATTAAATATTCCGCTATTTCTATAGTTCTAGGAGAATCTCCAACAAAACATACTCCGTGTCATAGAGATTAATTATTTTTATGACACTACAAACATAGATATGGTTGAAAACACGAATAATTTAAAAAAAATATTTTACTCAACTACCGCGAATTGTTAATATTTTGTCTCCGCGGGAGTGGTGGATGAAATATGAGGACATTTTAGCTTTGATGTAAAAGTTGAAATATTTCAACCGTTAATTCAGAATACTTACACAAACTTTCCTCCCCCCGGGAGACCACATTTAATATATATAATAAAGGCAGAATTGTATGTGAAAACCTTTTAGCTGTCGAGACGGGAATTTTCATAATTAATATACACCACAAACATGTGCACACGTGCGGTTATAATATAATACGTCTATCCGTGAATTTATGCTTATATATAGATTGAGCCAAAAGTCAGTTAACCATTTGGATTTTCCCCTTAACCATTGTGAGATTGGGTTTTATTAATGGAGAAGCGTAATTAGTTTTCTTTTTACTCCCTTTCTTTTAACTCGTTGCGTCTGCTTGTCTACTTGTTGTCTTGTCTGCTTATCCGACGAAAAAACTTTGGATCGATTTTTAACTATTTTCCCGTGAGCTGATCCAATCGAGCTGAAACTTTGCAAGCAGACTCGTGGCGACGATTAGGATGATCTATCAAATTTTCATTAAAAAATTAATAAATTTTTGGATTTTTCAAATTTTGAATGGTTTTTTTCATACAAATTATTAAGTTTTATGAAAATATTTCAACGCGTCTGGTAGACGCAAAACCTGATTGAAGTATAATTTTGGATTTTTGGAAATTTATTATTACTCCCTTTCGTAGCGTCGCCCGACCGAAGCCCAACGCGTAGGTTAAGCGCCAAACCAGTTTCCACTAGTAAATGAGAAAGGGAGTATAATAAAAACTTGCTTTTTATGGGTTACTTTTTTCTTCTTATCATAATCTTGCTAGCAGCAGCTACAAATAGCTAGACCGTGGATTTCCCGAACCTTTGCCTTAGGTTTTTCAGCCAGGATGTCCTTCGTCTTCTAGGACCTATTTTGTTTGCAATTTTGCCTTTAACGATAAGATGCACAACCTGATATTTCACGAAATGGCCAAAATATAGATTCAGACTGGTTTATTCAGTTAGCTAAAACTAGTCTAGTCAGTCTAGCTGAAACGTCGACCGGTGGTGTCTACAGGTAAATTCTGTCTGCTGCTAGCGCCGCTGTACCGCATGCGCTCGAACATCTACCTGGAATGAGAGTTAGATGGCTTGTGTCCCGTCTTTCTCTGGCATCAGCCGGCACTTGTTACCAACCTCTCAACCATTTTATGGTGTCTATTCCCACAAGGTATCTTAACAATCATGTTTGAGCACTATGTCGATTTTGACGTAATGAATACTGTGTAAAGTAATTTATATAACTAACCATAACGACTTTCATTCATAGGAATAGGCAGAATATGTCACTATCTTTTATCCTGGTATACCTTTTGCCTTGTTCAATTTCATACATCTCCTAATGCACACTCTTCAGTTGTTGAAGCTTTTAACAGGGCCATCCTTCAATATTTCGTTTATAGAATCATGCCAATTTATTGTACCTATTTCATAGTTTTTTTTATGCAATATTGTTTTTTTTTATTGACGGACCAGGTCTTGCACGTATAACCTGGTTGCGCTAAAGTAAATGATAGTATAAAAAATCTCTATTATTAATTACTAAATAAGAGTTTCGGGGTTGTATTATTTTATTTTTAATTAAGATTCTAAAAATATAATCTTGGGAAATAAACTCTGAAAGAGATCACAAAAAAACAACGCGTAAATCTTATTCAAAGCCTTTGTTTTATTAATTTGTATTTATTTATTTTATTTAATTTCTACGGTTTACACCTATTACAAAAATATTAAAATCTTATACATATCTAGATAACAGTGTACATTATACATGTAAACATATATATCAGCATGCATGATCATTTACAAACGTATACGTATACGTACATATATAGGTACATATAAAATTTATAAAATAGTATATTTTATAATATTTGTTTTATAGTTGTTTTGTTTTTGATTATGCACGATTAATGCATATATAAAATGTGCCTTAAATAACCGCAAGGGGGACATACTTCTGCTCTGATCCAATCCCCTCTCATAACGGGGTTTTGTTAATCTCTTTATAATTTTATACTCTGTGACAGAATGTTAAAAAAAATATATTTTGCTAAATATATCCCAAATTTTGTAAACACAATTATAAAGTGTATATCAGTGTGAACAAAGACATGTATTCATGTATGTATTACAAAGTTTAATCAAATAAATTAACGGTAAAATGTTCTTTAAGGAGATACCGGTAATGGCTTAAGTTCACGCTGAGAATATCTGCAATTAGTGCATATTCGTTTCCTACGGTGGAAAGTCTATTGATCTTTCTTACCAAGAGAGCATAGATGCGTCATTTGCATCACAGAAGTTCTCCTTCAAAAGCAGCGATATTGCCTTCACTTTGTGCATTTCCCCAAAGTGGAACTTCCCGTTAGGTTAGTAAATATTCAACTAGTGCGACATAACACGATAATGGGAAACAGTGACATTTATGGGTGACAGATGTGGAATGTTGGGGCATTGTGTTTCTTGTTGTATAGAATATACCTGAAATGGCGCTGGAAGCGAGATGGGATAACTGACTACACAACCAGAGAATTCTTGCGCCTGGTGGAAGGAACATTTCCCTTTGTCTGATCTGAAGAATGAATATTTTCCAGAAACTATGATCTTCATTGGGTTGTGTGTACTTTTATTTCACAGTTCCATATTTCTTTTTGAAGAGATATTTTTAAAAAGCTCGTCTTGAGTTGAATATTACTATTGTTGGAAGAATCCTAGCGCTTGAGCAAGCAGTGAAGTTATCAAGAACCTTATTGAAAGAGCTTGCCTTTATGATTATGAAAGTGGGACAAGTATGATTATGTGTATACAGGAAACCGAAATCCTCAAATTTAAAATATCTAAGAAAATATGTTTTTTTTAAAATAGTAATATTTTTGACCATCCTGTATACCTTTATACTGGATAAAAATGAGACTTTATGATGAAGTCGAAGATAAAATCTGATTAGAAATGTTCGTATGGAATAGAAATCGAATCAAGAATTCTCATTACCTATTTAATAAATAGTCTTTTTCGTTCTCCGTAGTTGGAGTTTGCCATCGTTGACTTCATATTGATTTTCTTCTTCCATGCAGATCTTCATTTAGTCTCTAGATATCCTTTCTGATGGTATTCTTCCATTATTTTCTGTATCCCGTAGTTCTCAGTTGTTGCAAGTTTAGTAAAATGAAAAACTGATTTTATGACCGGTGCGGAGTAGCACTGTCCTGCTTGTTAGTTAAAAAAAATGTCAACGTGGAGACTATTGAGTAGGACCGATATGGAATCTTTTGCGCTTTAAATGGTCGTGGGTAAGAAAGAGGTGGGTACCATTCTTGTGGCTATTACGGTCTTCTCTTAGTTGGTCAGCAGCCTACTTCGCCATTTGTATCTCAAGGCTTCTCCAGTCGTTCGTTGGTGTCCAAAAAATTGAAAAATAGGTTTAAAGTGGAACACGTACAATGATCTTTGGTACAAAGATGTATGCCAGACGTCACATCTTGGCAACACCAGAACAGGAACAGCAATAGTTTAGCTGGTCTACTTTTTCTTGTAGAGCTTTTCCAGGCATTATTAGCATGTAGTAAAAAAAAAAGATTTTTTATTACTATAAGCTTTTTGGTTGGACTAAATAACTCAATTTGTTATTAATTATACTTCATTTAATATAATTAATAACAAATTTAACAAATATTTCGTTATTTTATAAATTCTCTATTACAATGTCTCCCTGCCAAACTCCTCTCCATCCCCCACAACAAATGAGGAGATCGCGTGTCGCGCGTTCACCGCGGACAATTGATTCCTTTGCGTATTTTATTCTACGGAGCACGTTTTCTGCGTCCGTCATGATGACGATACAGTGGTATAGAAACCGGTGGATAAACAAAACAATCTGATTTATACAAAGCTTGTTAGATTTTTTTAAATTAATAAAGTAAAGATAATCAACATGATGAGAAGAGGAAGACGTGAATTCATCCTGTGGTGGTCATCGGCCAGATTATAGATTGTCCCAAGGCTTTATGCTTGTGCGGGCCAACCAATCAGAATCAGTTCATTTTTTCCCACCGTTTCCATCCCACCACCCCGGCCTTTCGATTAACTTGCAAGTGTACTCGTAATTCCACTCATCATCCTCAATAAAGTCAGTGTTAATATATTGTGGGTATAATTATTTTTTAAATTTAATTTAATTTAGGAATCTTGATATATATAGTTTCATTAATTATATTGTTAGAGTACAGTGTAATTTGCATAAACCAATTACCAAGGTGCAGAGATATTTAAAGCGTGGTAAACTAAGTACGATTTTGGATAAGAGTATATTTGAAAGCTAAAAGAATATATAACATTAATCAACAAACAATATTTAAGTAATTTTATCGTAATAAATAAAGATGTTACCAAGAAAACTCCTGGCAACCTCGCAAGGAAGACAGCTGGCAAAAATGTTTATTTTTTATTATTATTATTAATTAATGCCCTGTAGGGCTTTTACAATAGATAGGTATAGTGTACATTAATATAATAGGTATATAGTTTGGAGAAGAGAAAAAAAAACATAATACATGCAAACATAGTAATGGCAAAGTGAGAAGAAAATACTTAGAATGCAGATACAAACAAATGAAGATAAATATAATATATAGTAAAAAGCAAGAAGCATAAGAAATTTTCTTTGTAATTGGTATATATATGTATGTGTATTTATTATCGATTTTTTATGGAATATTTTATTTTAACTATTTAATAGCTGTTCTTTTCCCTTTTCTTCTTTTTTCTTTATTACTTTAATTATTTCTCTTTTTCTTTTTCCTTTTTATATTTTCTCTTCATGTACAATATAACATATATGTAATTTTCAAACTATATGGCGGACCAGGTCTTGCACTAAAAACCTGGTTACGCTGGAATAAACATTATTATTATTATTATTATTACTATTATTATTATTATTACTATTATTATTATTATAAGAAAGACATAATAATATAGTGTGATGGCTCCTCTTCTTCGCCTTTCAGCTCGATCCTACTCCTAACTGAGTTTACGCCTTGTTAGAGGCAAACAAGCTATCTATCTACGTCGGGTGAAGGCTCTACGGCTTTTAACGTAGTATTTCCAAACACCCTCGCTTTATTCAAGACCTCCCCAGTTCACGTTGTGTAATTTTTTGTTTCGAACTATAGGGGATGAATTGGTTTAGTGGTAACCCTAACGCAAGCTTTACTTAAATTAAATACTGGGGTATGAAGTTCGTGAATGTTCATGGAAAACGCAAACAAAACTACCTAGCACGTCAATTAAGCCCTACGGTGCAATTGCTAAACATACTATGTTCCGTGGCCCTATATTATTTACCTATCATTCCTACGGACTGAAACCACTGCATCTGGTGTAGCTGCGCTTCCAGAGTGCGCGATCCTCTGCTCCCACGCCCTCTCCGCTCGATCCCCCATTGTCCTACCTGTATGGGATCGACCGCCATCCACTGGAAAGGTTAGTAACGTGCCGTTATCACATGCGCATGCACATATAGAGTACATAGATCCCCTGAAAGCCCTCGAGTCCTTCGTAGCCGCTCCTATGGATGATTCCGTCTTCGACGCCCTCGCTGATTAATAATTTTATCTTCCGCCGTTATCTCGCTGTGCTTATTCCTTACGATCTTTTATATTTACTCTGCATTATCTTTATATCAATTACATTGTTACGTTTATTTACTAGCCGGCCTAAGTTCCGTCACCTGTATCTGGCCCTATGTCTCATTCTAGTGGTACGTTGGGTTCTAATGGATAAGGGGTTTGTAGAAGGTATGTGTAAATGTATGTGTACGCGGAAAATGTGGTTGCTTTAAATTCGGCCCCTCCATACCCAAAGGCTCATCGGTGACTGATCCCATCTTCCTTCTCCCGACACGAGTTCCGGATACGTTGACCTGAGCCTGGATGCGCCTTTTCATGTTGGGCCTCTTCTGTGCAAAGTACCGCACCATCCCTCGCGTCAGTGTCTGGCGTCCGGGCTCAGAGCCAGTTTGCCCCCCGAATTCCAACTCCTCCAGGTTAAACTAAGTTAAACTACGGTATATATACTGAAGCTACTGTAAAGATGGTCCCGGGCCACCTGTCAAGTCAAAAATATGCGAGTGGGGAAGGGGAGTTTCCTAGGCTCCCCAACCCTCGCCTGTGAGCAACTGCAGCCCATTGGCCATTCGCGACACTACAGTGACTGCAACCACCCTCCCAGGTAGTACTTATTATAATCTGGTATGCATCAATACGTTCAATCCATTCCAGACGAGGGAAGACATCCGCACGGGTGTTGTGCCACCCGTGAAGAGCCCCCTCATACACTACGTACGAATAGATACATACTAATAAAATATAATATACATACATATACTTACATATACAATACATAAATAAATACTTGTAATGGTTGGTTGCCATGTGGTTTCACGAGGCCATGACCCCTCGTATTAGTAGATGGAAAGGTGGATCTGGACAGTAGGGATATGCCTAGCCCCTGGCCAGGGATGTCGGTGTATTTTCTCCAAATGGTGTACAGCTAGAATCCTGCCATCGATGATGATGGGATCTGCCTAATTATCTCCGACTGATGTGTAACTGGAACCCTGCCATCACTGATGAAGATGATGATGTCACTATCGAAACGTCACCTGATGACATTTAGCTGAACCGCCGCTAATGATGATGATGATGATGATGATACTATCGTAACGTCTCCTGACTATATATAGCCGAAACACCGCTAATGATGATGATGATACTATCGTAACGACTCCTGACGATATATAGCTGAAACACCGCTAATGATGATGATGATGATGATGATGCTATCGAAACGCCCCCTGACTATATATAACTGGGACACTGCTAATGATGATGATGATGATGATACTATTGAAACACCTCCTGACGATATATAACTGGGACACTGCTATGATGATGATGTTGATGATACTACCGAAACGCCCCCTGACTATATATATAACTGAGACACTGCTAATGATGATGATGATGATGATACTATTGAAACACCTCCTGACGATATACGACTGGGACGCTGCTAATGATGGTGATGATGATGATGCTATTGAAACGTCTCCTGACAATATATAACTGGGACACTGCTAATGATGATGATGTTGATGATACTATCGAAACGCCTCCTGACGATATAAAGCTGAACCACCGCTAGTGATGACGATGATGATGATGATACTATCGCAACGCCTCCCGACGATATATATCTGGAACACCGCTAGTGATGATGATGATACTATCAGAACGCCTCCTGACTATATGTGACTGGAACACCGCTAATGAAGATGATGATGATGATACTATTGAAACGTCTCCTGACGATATACAACTGGGACACTGCTAATGATGGTGATGATACTATCGGAACGCCTCCTGACTATATATGACTGGAACACCGCTAATGAAGATGATGATGATGATACTATTGAAACGTCTCCTGACGATATACAACTGGGACACTGCTAATGATGGTGATGATACTATCGGAACGCCTCCTGACTATATATGACTGGAACACCGCTAATGAAGATGATGATGATGATACTATTGAAACGTCTCCTGACAATATATAACTGGGACACTGCTGATGATGGTGATGATGATGATGCTATCGAAACGCCGCCTGACTATATATAACTGGGACGCGGCATATGAATAGACAAATAAATACCTAATTAATTAATGGATCATCAATTAAATAAATAAATAGAAATGAATAATTAAATTCGGCGTCGAGCACACGGGCCGCGCGATCCCTGGAAGTTCACACACATGCAGAGAAGGGTTATTTGGCGAATTAATTCGCCCCTATTATGGTCAGTACGGATCCAACATGCAAACAAACACCTGTGGATAAAAGTATATTTAAAGTTTACGGTACAGGGGTTAGCTTTCACTGTCGGCGCTTCTTCCGTCTCTGTCTGGGGTGTCGAACCCGAGACCATTCTTCTTAATCGTGCGCCACCTTTATATATCGTTATAATCTCAAAACGGAAAGAGGATGACATGACTTACCCATCTGCCGCCGATTATATCCATTCCAGTGCATCGTAGTTTCACTTTAAGTACCTCACTTTATACCTAAGGATTGCGAACACTTGCCTCGCACGCGCACACGATTCACAGGCCCCTAATTAACTATAGTTCGCGACCTAACCTTTGATCCTGCCATCACGCGTTTTTAAGTTTCCGTAGCTGGGGCTTAGTATCCAGCCTCGGCAACTATACGGTGTATATACCTTAATCAAACCGAAACTAGACATTATTTTCTTTTCCTTGAATTTATATTCCTCGAGATACCGGAATTAGACTCTAGCTCGACAATTGTAAGTATTTATATATCTTAATAATACTGAAACATAGTCCTTATTTCCGTCTTACGTATCCGTACTTCCCGGGTCATCGAGACTAGACTCCAATTCTAATGATCATACTCTAATGATTATACGCACCGATATTTTTCATAAAACCCGTTACCCGTTATTTTCCGATGTTACATATTCTTATATTTATCCGAAATACCGGGATTAAGCTTTGAATCTAGGATTCCATCCATTTATAAGTTTTAACAAACCCATGAAGCAACCACTTGTCCACTTGTTGTTGTTAAAGAATTGATTGCTTCTATAATAAAACCCCCTAGTCTACATCTTTATAAGGTCAATACATATTACTTTTAGGGTCCGCCGATTTAGTTTTATTCTTTATTATTATTATTATTATTATTATTATTATTAATTAATTACACGGCTTAATAGCCTTTTACAACAGGTTCATACATAATTAAAATACAACAAACGATTAAATGTAAAAGAAAAATAAAGTGTATAAATGTAAAAAAGTATATATACATAGTTTAAAAATAATGAGGTTAGACATGTATGTAAAAGGTATATATGCAAAAGGTGTAAAGTAGCAGGTTTATACATAATTAAAATACAACAAACGATTAAATGTAAAAGAAAAATAAAGGGTATAAATGTAAGAAGGTATATATATACATAGTTTAAACATAATGAGGTTAGAAATATATGTAAAAAAAAGTATTTATGCAAAAGGTGTAAAGTAGCAGGTTTATACATAATTAAAATACAACAAACGATTAAATGTAAAAGAAAAATAAAGGGTATAAATGTAAAAAGTATATATACATAGTTTAAACATAATGGGGTTAGACATGTATGTAAAAAAAGTATATATGCAAAAGGTGTAAAGTAGTAGGCTTGTACATAATTAAAATACAACAAACGATTAAATGTAAAAGAAAAATAAAGGGTATAAATGTAAAAGGTATATATATACATAGCTTAAACGTAATGAGGTTAGAAATATATGTAAAAAGGTATATATGCAAAAGTGTAAAGTAGCAGGTTTATACATAATTAAAATACAACAAACGATTAAATGTAAAGAAAATTAAAGGGTATAGATGTAAAAAGGTATATATACATAATTTAAACATAATGAGGTTAGACATTTATGTAAAAAAAAAAGTATATATGCGAAAAGGTGTAAAGTAGTGATCTCAGAAATTTTTACTCACCGATAATATAGCAATATTAAATTTGAATAGCCAGCTATATATATATAAAAAAAATTTAAGACATTATATAAAAATTTAATATTTTGAAAAGAAATGATCATATAATGATTTTTTAAATTTTGAGAGAGATAGATTTAAAATGTCGAAATATGTAGGTAGTTCATTGCCAAGTTTGTGCATTGATAATAAAATTATATTATTCTTAATATAATGTAATGAATATGGTTGCATAATTGACACCTTCGTCGACAGTCTGGAGAAAGTAAAGTTTACACTTAAAGAGGCAATACTGCTTCGTTACTGACTTCGGCTGTTAATATGTAATGGTGGGTAATATATATTTTTCGTACACATTGCCGCTTTGTACTTTATATTTTTAATTTCTGTACTCATGTTTTGGTGCTATTCCGGTACTTTTAATAATTTGCTACTTGTAATTTATATTGTTTAATGTATGTTATTTTAATGTTATGGTATATTTTTTTCATGTAAAAGCCTATACGCATTGCTGCTCGTTACCTACTCTACATTTTTAATTTTTATACTCATGATTTGGTGCTATTCCTGAAACTTTTAATGTATGTGCTTTTGAAATTTATTTTATACTCTTTATGTAAAAGCCTAATGGGCGTAAACAAATAAATAAAAAAAAAAAAAAAAAAATAATTTTATTATCATCTCGAATATTTGATATCCACTCTCCGGCAAATTTTAATATATTTTAAATAATTTTAATATAATTTATCATTTTAATATGGTTTAGGAATAACGGGGGATTCTGTAATTTCTACAAGTATAAACAACCCCAATCTTACCAAATCCATTTTATGTAGTGAAAGACGCGGGATTTATATTCTTCCTAAAATGTAAAATGAACCAGGTCTAGATGAAACATCCTTATTTAGTTTCAGGACAACGAGGTTTACGCGTTCCACGAGGAATATGATATAACCCGATCTAAACGAAGGTAATTTTATATAATTTTAGGACAAAGGAACTTACAAATTTCATAAGGTATATCGTGAAGCCAATCTAGGCGGAGACACTACGTATATTTTAAACAGAGTAAGAGTTTAAATTTTATCATCAGGCCTAATAAACCGCAAGAATGTCCTAGGCATAGTAAACAAAATAGCGGTCAATGCTGTAGTGTTTCTATGTTCACACGTTTTAGCTCAAAACGAATACTATAATTTTCACATTTATAATACAAGACGCGAATTTCTAAACGAAACA
>JADDOH010000656.1:0-63309 GCA_016648135.1 Agrypnia vestita | reverse complement strand
TATATCTAATAAATCAGGGAAAAAAAATTAAGAAATCTTGGATAACTGAAAGTTTAGTTAACTGCATAAATAAGAGAGATGTGTTACACAAACAGTCTAAACTTAACCCTCTAAATGTCGGCTTACAAAACTTTTACAAAAAGTATAGAAATATTTGTAATAGAGCGGTCAAATCCGCCAAACACTTATATTACAAAAATATTATAAAAGCAAATCAACATGATGCAAAAAAAACATGGGAAACTATAAGAGAAATGACTTCTACACAAAATACTAGAAGCAAGGATATATGTGATATGCTGATTCCAAACAAAAATCATGCTACTGAGGATAAGGCTATTACTGAAGTGCTAGATAATGTAAACGGGCATTTTGCTTCGCTTGGTAAAAAATTAGCACAAAATATTTTGTCTCGTCTCAAAACTACCGAAGAAAACCTCAAAACAAATTTAAATTCAGCAAGTCCATATTCATTTTTCTTTGCTCCAACCTCCAGTCATGAAATTGCTGTAATTATTAGTAATCTAAAGTCTCACAGTGCCCCTGGAAATGATGAGATAACAGCAAAAGTGGTGAAGTATAATAAAGACCAATTAAGTAAGCCTCTTTGTTATATATTCAATCAAAGTCTCTCAACGGGTATCTTTCCAAATGCACTAAAACTGGCTACAATCTGTCCAATATTCAAGGGTGGTGATCCCCATAAACCGAGCCACTATAGACCTATATCGCTCCTAAGTATTTTTTCTAAAATCTTAGAGAAGATAGTTAAAGTACGTCTTTTGAAATACCTGGATATTCACAAAATAATCTCCAACAATCAATACGGGTTTCAACCAAAACTCTCAACAGAAGATGCAATATGTCAACTAACGGAATTCTTAGTTACACAATTAGATAAAGACAAACATTGTATTGGGATCTTTTTGGACCTAGCCAAAGCCTTCGATACGGTGTCTCATCCACTGCTGCTGCACAAGTTATCAGCTTTGGGAATAAGGGGAACGGCTTTGGCGTGGTTTGAAGATTATCTAAATAACAGGGTTCAGGTGGTTAAATCGGGCGATCACTGCAGCAACCTCCACAAAACATCATACGGAGTACCGCAAGGAAGTGTTTTGGGACCCACGCTCTTCCTCATATATGTCAATGAAATGTGTAACTCCAATTTAGAAAACGGTAAAATAATTTCTTTTGCAGATGACACAGTGCTTCTTTTTCAAGATGATTCCTGGGAAAATGTTTTAAAAAAGGCACAAAGCGGATTAAATCGAATAACAGCATGGCTTGACAAAAATCTACTAACAGTAAATGCTTCAAAGACAAAATACATGTGCTTCTCCATCAGTAAAAGAACAGTAATAAAACAGCCCAAAAATCTACAGATTCACACATGTCAATCAAAAGATAAACCCTGTGATTGTACTAATCTGCAGACAACGGAAGATATACGATATCTAGGTGTGTACATAGACCAGCATCTAAACTGGAGAAAACATATTTTGAATCTCACAGTCCGAATAAAAAAGCTAGTTTATTTTTTCAAAGAAATTAGAGATGTACTCGACGCACCGACAAGAAGAATAGTATACTATGCACTGTGTCACTCACTCATTAATTATGCAACTGTCAGTTGGGGTGGTGCAGCTTCTACTATCTTAGATGCATTAAGCAAAGCCCAGAAAATGGTATTGAGAGTTCTTCATAAAAAGCCATTTCGTTTTCCTTCAGAAGAACTTTTCAGAGAATGTCACGTCCTGGACATCAATCAAATATTTACTCAACACTTTAAAATATTTTTTCCGACATAAACAAGATCACCAAAAAATAACTCACTCACACTCAACAAGGGCACAGGTGAACAGCGAATATCTTGTACCAAAATTCACAAAAACATTTTCACAAAGATTTCACCTCTTCCAAGCACCAAAAATATTCAATACTCTTAACACTACACTAAAAACTTGTAGCCATAGTCTCTTTAATATTTTTCTTCAAAAGTGAAACTATGGCTGCATGAAAAGGGAAGGAAGCATGTCCAAAACCTACTAAAGTCCATGATATAAACTAAATTTGAAAAATACTAATCCTACAAGAACATTTACTTTCATCTTTCTAAAAACTTTTAATTGTTTTATTTTATTTTATTTTATTAAATATCCTATTCAGATCATTTTTTTCCTTTGTCTATAATAGAATTAATTAACACCATTATTAGATTGTAAACATTTAATTATTACTATTACTCAATTTTAATTGGCAATAATATTGATTCACAAATGTTATATAAATACTAAATATTCTTGAACATTATACTACTGGAAGAGCACTGTCTGCTATAATACAGTAAACTACTAGTGTAGCAGGCAGGGCATCAAATCAATTGTAGTGTTTACTTGCTGCCAAGACTCTCAGCAACAATGAAAAAAGCTTAATTTAATTTTGTAAACACTAATTGTAAACTTTGTAAACTTTGTAACATTGAATAAACATTGAATAAATTGTAAACTTTGTAAACTTTGCAACATTGTAACATTGTAACATTGTAACATTGTAACATTGTAACATTGAATAAACGAATAAACGAATAAACGAATAAACGAATTTGTATCAAAACGAATGAATTTGTATTATTTGATACAAGTTACCTTCGTGAGAACGTTTTAAAGGTAGGTAGGTCAAAAATATGAAAAAAATGCAAATTTTGATGCCGCTTATCTCCGTAACTATCGACATTTCATTTCACCCAAAATAATTTTTTTCCATTAGATAACTAATCGCAGACACTGTTAACCGCGCAGCGGCTACTATCGGCCGCGCAGCGGCCAGTATAGGTGATAGCCAATTGCAGACACAAATGACCGCGTAGAGGGCACTTAAGGCCGCATAGCAGGCAGTATAGCCGCCCGCAGGTTCTAGCAGCGAGTAATCGCCGACAGGAATATTATGATATGTATCTGTTATTTCGATTTTTTATCCAAATACCTACATGCTTAGGAATATGCAAATATAATGCAAATACATATATGCTTTCTTACTCTGTATGCTTTATTTATTTGAATAATACTTGCTTTATATCTTATTTCTTTATATATCTTACCTATTGTGTACCTGCAAGTGATAATCTCTATTTATAAATCCATATCCTTTTATATTTTTATTACTCCCTTTCTTGTCTCCCTTACTCGTCCGTTACTCCCTCTCCGTTACTCGTCGCGTCTGCTTGCTTGCTTGTCTGACGAAAAACTTTTGATCGATTTTTAACCCTTTTCTCGTGATCAAATCGGGCTGAAACTTTGCAGGCAGACTCTTGGCTACGATAAAAATGATCTAACAAATTTTCGTTTTAATATTATTAATAAATGTAGTATAATTTTGGATTTTTAGAAATTTTAACGGTTTTTTCAAATTGGAATCATTCTATATGAGTAATTAGCCCGACGCGTGTAAAAAAAACATAAATAAATTATAAAATTAAACCCATTATTTTAAAAGAAAGCATTGTTTTTTGGGTCACAACATCATAACCCCACTACCTGATAAGTTAACGCATGCGCACGTATGTATGCACTTGTACCGCCTAAACACCCGGTGACAGGGCATCAGAACTGTCAGAAAAAAGCTTCCCTCGGTATCGGGTGTACAGGAAATCCGATGAGCAGTGATCTGCGAAACCATCGCCGGCAGTCAACTCTTCTGTTCGCGTTAGCCTGAAGTATCCAGCGCGAGATGAGATCGGCTATCGCCGTATATCACCGCAGGGCCGGACCCCGTACACAATTAAAAAGTTAAATTTTTTTAATATTCGTCGGTTCTGAATATAACAATATTGTTATTTTGGCGATTGCTACCCAACATTAAAAAAAAAGACACGACGTAGATTTGTGGCGGTCCGCCTTATTCGGTGATTACTATCCCAACACTCAAAAATAGACGGGACGTGTTTTTTTACGCCCGTTTAATTACTTAATTAACTTACATTTACGACTTTTGCAATTTTAGATGAGACCTTTGGAAAATAGTTGCGAATCTAAATTGTCTAATTGTGGGAGACAAATAAAACAATAAAAATTAATTCAAATTTTGTTTTCAAAAATTATTGGGCACTTAACTAGAGCACTGTTCTTTAATTCACAATCACAAAATTTGTTTAGGAAACATCACACATTTATTATTGCTTAATTATATTATATCTGGTCGCTGCAACACTTCTTATCGCACTGTTTCTATTTTATCAATCACTTTCGAGAATATTCAGCTCAACCTCGCGCGTAAGTGCTTCGCCCGAATATCTGTCTCGGTTAAGCACGCGCTTGCCACACTGCAACGCTGATTTTATCGCTGGTCAAACGTCAAACAATGATTGTCCCGCGCGTCACTCGCTTTGCCTTTTTCTTCTAAACATGTTGGTTTTCGAATGATCGAAACCATCCTACACATTTCTAGTATTTACTCGATATTTCCATTGTTTACGAGAATGTCCCAGTCCTAGTGAATACCACGTCCCGTGACAATATAAGCAAGTTTATCTATATTTATATAGGATACCTATAATGGATTTTTTGGACTCTGCAACTCTTCGTCAAATTTCGAACAAACTTTTCTGAAAAGTTAATCTCGATTGCGTTCGTTTACCAATATATCCGCCATTTTATATGAAAATGGAGGCTGTTAAAATATTGCCAGAAGGGATTTTTTTTATATTTTAGGTACAACGCTAGCAATTCTTGGAATTGTTAATATTGCTGGCAATAGAAAATACCAATGGTAAAAGTAAATTAAAACGTATACAGTTAGGCTGCTGAAATGTAGGGATGCCTAGTACAAACTTTAAAGAATGATCAAATCTTTAGCTATTAAATTTTATTATTATACATTTAAATAAAACAAAATGATTACACCTAAATTTAAAACAACGCAAATGCATAACCATACATTTACAAAACTCTCAGCTACTACTACAATCTCCTCATGGAGATACGCCGTATATGTAAATAATCATTCAGAATTTTTTTTTAAATTAAAACCTTTTTAAAATCAAACATACATTCATAAATCGTTTAAAATTAAAGAATTCATTTAAAAATTTCCTATTATATATATTCTGACTATCTTTATTAACACCTGTATATATTAAATAATTCACACGCTAATATTTATTTACCGTATAAGAACTGACGGTGTTGAAACATGGACGCTGAAGGTGAATATTCTACATCGCCTAGAGGCGTTCGAAATGTGGATACATCATAAAATGTTAAGGATATTCTGGACTGACATGACTAATAATATTGAAGTTTTACGTAGAGCAAATACAGACAGTTACTCAACACAGTAAAGCTACGTAAAATTTCATACTTTGGTCATATAATGAGAGGCGAAAAGTAATCCATTCTTCAGCTCGTCATGAAGGGGAAGATTGAGGGTCGCAGAGGGGTCGGAAGGAGTCGGCATTCCTGGCTTCGAAACATCCGAGAGTGGACCGGGATAAAAAGCGTGGAAGAGTTGTTCCGCACTACCCTGAACAGGGAAAAAGGACAGGGACCCGACAGGGCACATGAAGAATAAGAACTGAGGCTGCTTCGTCAGACACAAGTCTTTACTGATGAGGTCAACATGAATAAAAAAGCTCCAAAAAAAATGTCAATGTAATAAGTTTATTACATAAGATTGTAATATATACCACAGGTAGATACATAAAATAAATATAAATAAAATGTAGGTAGGTAAAGTTTTTCATCGCAAATTTTGAGCTCGACGTAAACGCCCTTCGCCTGGCTGCGGCCCTGCACTCCCACACATCACATGGTGCACCGCCGATGCACGTCACAACGCATCTTCTGTTGATAGGTTTAGCTCGAATCATACGTCAAACAGGGATCAATGGTTTGCCTTCTGCCGTCGGATTTGTTGGCCTGAGCTGCAGATGATATGTACGAGGTTTGATCCAAAAAATATTTGAATTTCGCGGGCTACACTGGGCGTATCGTAGCTCGTAGCAAAAGCTTTGGTGGATTCTTCACTCAATTTTGAATAGAAAATATTATTTACACTTTGGTTAAAACGGCGAAAGTTACGGAGAAAAGCGACATCAAAGTTTGCATTTTTTTTTAATATCTCTTAACTTATTTTCTGTAATACGTTAGACTATCGTAAAAGTATTTATGTCGAATATTCAAAATTTATTCGCTTAGTCAGTATATAAAATGAGTAGCTTGTTGGTCTTGTGGTTAGAACTCGCGCCTCGTGATCCAAAGGTCGCAAGTTCGAATCTCACTCTAGACCAGCAAGTTAGCCCTATTTTCATAGCATTTAGCCTAATTTGAAAATAATAAGAATGTGACACGTATTCCGTGTTCACATCTCTATTTAAAAAAAAACGATCTTTACTGGCTTCGCTCAAAATTTGGATTTTTGTATATTATAACGAGATGGTGAACCTACTGAATACTGATAACAATGTTATTTTTTTACTCCCTTTCTTTTTACTCGTAGCGTCTGCTTGCTTATCTGTCGAAAAAACTTTGTGGTACGCACAGGGCCATACCAAGTTCGAAAAACTATTTAAAAATTCCCAAAATATTTTAAAACCCGAGCGGCTAAAAAACCGAATTTAAAAATAGCTAAATATAGGGTGGGTCTCCGTGTTACGGTGGGAGAAATTCAGTAGAAATTTACAATATTTTAAGCAAAAAGGTAAATTAGAAAGCAACAACAAAAAAACACTTTTTCAGGAAATTCAATAAAAAGTAAAAGGCACTTTTTTCTCAAAACACGATTCCGCGGACCGGCAGCGTAACAAGGTAAAAGTAATCTCGGCGAACTGAGGATGCTGAGTCTGCGGAATCTTCCTTTATTTATACTTAAAATCTAGACACAGCGGGAAATCAACGGTCAAAATGGGATTAGTAAGGGAGGGGAGAGACATCTCGAGAATACCCAGTGGCGGATGGTGGTCAGCGCAGCATTCCCGAGCGGTATGATCCGCGCCGGCCCATCCTCTAAACGGACTATTTTGCCCGCCTAGCCAAATTATCTCCCGAACGGGGAGGTGTACATATGTAAATGTTGCGTCAAATTGAACGCCTGGCACATCTGCATGTGAATTTAATTAGTACCAATGTGTCCGGATGTGTCGGCGTTCATAAATCGCCTTAAAAAAGGCCGATTCCTATCTCTCGATGTATCTCCTTCCAAAATAATCCGATTCTTTATTTTATAACGAATTCTGACAGGAAATGACATGCCAGGTTTTGTGCACTTTTTCTGAGTTCATCTCGTGAACTTTCTGATTTTACGGCGTTGCAAACTTTCCACGCGCCGCGTACGTCTGGTCCATAAACCAGCGGCCCCCGCCAGGCGCCGGCTTGTCGCGTTCAAACGTCGGCCTGCCTGACCCCCGCCAGGCGCCGGCTTGTCGCGTTCAAACGTCGGCCTGCCTGACCATTTTAACGGCCTTTCAAATCTGCTGCGCAGTTATCTGAAAACTGGCAAAAAACATATTTTTGCTATTTAATTTAATCCGCGAGATCGGCCGTCATCCTCCACAGTGAGATACGTTTATTTCCGAATCTCGCGGATGTCCTAATAATGCACAAAACCTTATATCTCCAGTCAGGATTCGTCAGTAATAAGACCGCTAATTCCACTCATTTTATTTACAATAAAAAATTACAAATTAAATTATAGAATAAAATTACAAAAAATTCTTAAAACTATTCAAGTTGTCGAGGCCTCGACGCGAGTATAAGAAATATTATAAACTAAATGCATAAATGTTCAAAAAATAAACCTTATGGTAACAATTACACATACACACACACGGCCATATATAGTTATTTTTATTAAATTTAAAAAATTCAATTTTATGCCGCTGGATTGATCGTGTGCGAAACACTTTGGATCGATTTTTAACCCTTTTTCCGTGATCCAATCGAGCTGAAACTTTGCAGGCAGACTCGTGGAGACGATAAAAATTATCTAACAAATTTTAGTTTAAAAAAATAATAATTATAGTATAATTTTGGATTTTTCGAAATTTTTTATTACTCCCTTTCGTAGCGTCGCCCGACTCAAACCCAACGCGTGGGGTAAGCGCCAAACCTGTTTCAACTAGTAAATGAGAAAAGGAGAATAATAAAAACTTGATTTTTATGGGTTAGTTTTTTATTTGCCTCCAAAAGCCACGTCCCGTGAAAATAAATTAACTTCGTATTCCCTAATATTTCACTGAAACAAATCGAGTTCTCTTTTCTTTAGCAGACTCATGGAAGATCATAACCGCAGTCACAATACATAGAGCGCCATTCATCCCTTGGCAGCCTTTGATCATCCAGTTTTTTGAGCATTCTCCTCTTGCAGGGCTTCTTCACGTTGTCTGCCCACCTCCGTATTGATCATCGATTATCCTTTCGGCCTAGATCCGGCAGCTTCTAGCTGCCACTTGAAGCTTGCTCGGGAAAACAGACGGTCGCGGGATAAACCAAAAATTGTATATTGTTGTATTATGTCCGTAATAATCGTGTGAAGATCACGCTGGAGTATTCTTGAGACTCCCTGAACCTTACCTTCTTACCTCACCTTACCCTAAACCTTAAAGGAAGAAACGTCACAGGAATGATGTCCGATCTTAAAACATAGCCGCGTTTCCAGAACGCAACGTTCGATTTTTTTTAAATAACTTACATTGTTACATTTAGAAATTTTACACATAATATTTTTATAAGTAATAAATATGAAGGATTACACATGTCTCTAGCATAGTCCCTTCAAGTATATAAAAGGTTTTCAGATTTGGAGCATATATAGGTACAACTTTCAAAAATTTAATAATTTGTGGATGCCCTTACGATGGAATTGGTGAACGATGCATTGTGTTGCACTTAAGCCAGCTTACATAGGTCGTAAGCCCTGAACCATCCTATGAAAACAAATCCATAACGTTTTTCATATAAATAGCTTCGTCTCTGTGAGACTTCCATTATCTTAATTAAAGACCATCCCTCTGTGGACAAAATCAAGTAATTGTGTTCTTAGAACATACCTACACATAAAAATATTGTTTAAAGTTTTTTCATTTTTTAATATAGGTACCTACGTGCCCGCACGGCTTCGCGCGCGTACGTTTTTAGTAACTTTTAGTGATATTTTATAATTTTGTGTACCTTAACATATAGATTTATGTTGTCGTTGACTTTTTTATAGAACTTTTTGAGTTCTACAACTTCTTTATAGAAAGTATTTAAATATATCTTACCGTTAAGGCAGCACTCGTAAAAACGCATCGCTCGACCATTTTTTCCTAGTTTTTTTTTCAATTTTTTTGTTGTAAAATAGGCCACCACGAAAATCCTTTTTATTTTAACGGGATAATATAAAGCCTATGTCCACCCTGAAAGTCCATTCTAAAAATTGAGTAGTTTCGGAGATTTCATCCTACATCTAAACTTACAAACTTTACCTCTTCATAATATCAGTACAGATAAACAATTTTACCACAAAATTATTTTGCAGTGATTGAAGAAATAATTTTATTTAAGAACGGGGTTCTCACAAGTTTCGACAACTTATTTTATAAAAAAAAGCACTACAAGTGCCTAATGAGGCTATCAAACTTCCTTACGGTTTATTCAAGTATTTTTTTACAATTAAAAAATTACATTTATCTCTACACAATCATAATTTCATTATTTTCTTGACATTTTTCTGTGATTTTTCCAATGCTTAGCGCCGAGCTGGTCGTCAGGGCGAGCAAGTTAAGCCGATGCGGCGTGACGGCTGACGGCGCGGAATATTATTAGGTATACAGATTAGTCAGAAATGGAAAACCATCACCAGCGACACCATTTTGTATCCACATTACAGATTGCAGATAAGAAGAAGAGCAGGAATTAATACTGGTAAATGTACAGAGTCGCGCAAGTTTCAATTGCAAGGGCCCCCGCCTCCAAATCACTGAGAAAATGTAAGTAAAACCAGGAGTATAAATAGGTCTTTGCAACTGAGTTAGGCCCGGTTGTTTCAAGTTGGATTAAAATGAAAGTTCGTTTAAAGCATAGATTTTTACGGAAACGGATCGTTTGATTGGTGGAAAACGCAAAAATCTATGCTTTAAACGAACTTTAACATTAATCTAACTTGAAACAACCGGGCCCTAGTGTGGGTACAGTGCGTAATACGCGCATTGTTTCGTTGTGTAAAGTTTACGGATACGAGAGGGGCGTATCCGTAAACTTAACACAATGAAACAATGCGTGTATTACGTACTGTACCCCCACTAACTCAATTGCAAGCTTATATGAAAAAACAAAAGACCTAACAGAGAAAGCGAGAATAAAAAAAATTCTTTTAATACGGTGTTTTACCACAGTTTTACCTCCAAAATCTCCAGCAGATCGCTGGGTCTTTGTCGTATCAGTGACTGCCAGACCGTTCGTTTATATTGATTTATTACAAACATTGAAAAAGAACAAACCTAATTTACAAATCAAGAACTTACATATATTGGGCAAAGGAGTCTCAACTACTTTTAATCCAAACTCTTTACCAACATGCAACAAAGTTAAATCGAATTTTGTCCACGATTAATTACAATAAAAATACGAAATGCTTAATAAAATCCTGGATTAAAAATATGGACAAACTCAAAACCTTAAGATATAAATGCCTTTATAAATTATCTACTTATTATTGTATCTTTTCTAATATCTCACTATTTTTATATAGTTACTTTTAATACACATCCATCATGTAAATAGATAAACTTATTATTTTAATTAAGATAAATTTCATAAGTCTGACAGAGACGATGCTATTTATATGGGAAACGTATATGTAAGTCTTTATAGGGTGGCCCAGGGCTTACGATCTGTATGAGCTAGCTTAAGAGATCACTCTACATAATGTAACATTCACCAATTCTACTGCAAGAATATCCACACGTTTATAAAAAGGCCGACTACTGTATTATATATTTCTAAAAGGAATTAACTGTTCGCGAACATTTGGTATTTGACTCCTGATATGTTAGCCTTCATAATACCCTTTCAGGGCCGATGAAAATAATAAGGTAAACAGTATTATTTTAATGTAAGTACAGAGAGAAAAATATTATTACTTTGAAAAAACTAACAAACTCTGCACTTTGATCAATTTAATGTAGAACGATTTCGATACCACCGACTGATCCGTAAAAGGCAAATATGTGGTTTATTTTTTATTTGGTAAACTACAAAGTTAACGCGCCATGAGTAGACATCAAAATGGAGACTAATATTACATTTTAATTTTTCTGATTGTAACTATTTTGACTTTTTAAATATTTGTCGTGCACATCTTTTTTCATAAAATTAAATAACAAACTATTAGTTTATTTAAAATTCAAGTGGTAATGGTCTATAATCGCTCTGATGGACATTAAAAAACATTAATTAAGATAAATCATAGTAGACACAGAGACGAAGCTGGTATACAGGAAACATGTATGGAAGTCTATATATATTATTTATCTGCCTTATTTCAAAAATATGAAGCAACTATGCTGTAGTTATGTTCTTAGGGTAGAATAGGTGAACTAGGTTAATACCGGTCATAAGCCATGTGGCCTCCCTATAAAGACTTCCATACATATTTTCCATGTAGGTAGCTTCGTTTCTGTGAGACTTCTACAATTAATTAATTAATTAATTAATGACTATCCCTCTTTGGACAAAACCATACCTAGTAACAATGCAATACAAACTAATATAGGGCGAAAATCATATGTAATTAATTATATATCTCATATACATTACCCTTCGTTCCGCGGGTAGGTACCTACCTACCAGTCTACGCCGTACCTACCCGCCAACTACAAATCCCTGTCCACACGTCACACGGATCCCGCGCGCATGTATTGGCGTAATTCTATACCACGGGCGTATTATTTTTTCCTCTAGTGAGGGGTAGGTGTGACATACCGTCCACCCCCCTCCACCAAGAGTGATGCCTCGGCGTAGCGATGTTTTGTAACCCCCTTTAGTCAATAGCCAATTATGTCAATCGGCGGTCGATCCCGCATTGTCTACCGGCTGCATACAGTGAAAATCGCTAGCCGTATTTTCGGCGCTGCGGTCGGCGGGAAAGTGTGCAATTCAAATTCGCGAAACGAACGATCTGTCAAAAGCGATTAATAAATTTATCAAGTGTAATATTTCGCCGAGTTTTCAACGCATTTCATTTATATAAGGTGTATGCAATGAAAAGTGAAATGTTTTGATATTATTACACATTACACTGGAGAAATTACATATATTTTTTCATTGCAAATCCACAACATCTTTCATATTGTGGTGCAACATAATCATATTCGTTTTAATTGTTTATTATTCGAAGTTGTTGTGAGTGTTCGTTTTAAATAAGTGAAACATAAAATATTGTGGCAAACATAAAAACAAAACATGTACAATGTACACTGTGATAACATGACATATTTAATTAATTAATTATATAAGATTAAGGTAAGATACAAACATTATTTAATATTAGAAAAATACTCACTATCACTCGTAGAAGTAGACAGAGAGGGTAGAGCGCCACACTTTTCTGTCCTGACACAAAACTCTCGCCTCATCCAGATACCTAAATACCGGGGGCGTGCAGTGGGAAAATT
Source organism: Agrypnia vestita (assembly GCA_016648135.1). NCBI lineage: Eukaryota > Metazoa > Arthropoda > Insecta > Trichoptera > Phryganeidae > Agrypnia > Agrypnia vestita. The sequence continues at coordinate 50,660 of JADDOH010000656.1, read as the reverse complement.
GCAGCATAACTTTTACGTAACCAATTACTTGGAAAAAAAATTGGAATACAACATACAACATCACAATTGTTATCATAGCATTGATATATCATAAAAATCTGTAGCATAAACATTTGATTTCTATTTTTTTTCCAAAATATACGCTTACAAAAAAGTCATGCTTCAATGTTCCCACTGCACGCGCCTGCTACATACGTCTTATCTTGCAATCACATCGATTGTTGAGGCTCTAATAGTTTCCATCTTTTACCTGATCGTGCTAAGCATTAGGAAGCTGGTAAAAATATTAGGTAACCACCAGACAATTCAGGTTTATTTCTAAAAGTTCCGAATTAAAAAAAATAATAAAGATGAATTATAGAAGTCTCACAGAGACGAAGATATTTATATGGAAACGTGTATGGCAGTCTTATACAGGGTTATTTGGAAAACATTAATTACCTGGCAGGGCTGTATTCCTGACTTGATTATGAGTCGAAAATATTCAAGTAGCCATGATCTAATATCAATAGTTATTGAGTTATGCAATATCAAAGTTTGCATTTTTTTAATAAAAAATATTTTTTTGTTTCAATAAAATAATAAAAATTTAAAAACCCTTAAAAAGCTTTTTATTATTTTATTTCACTTGTATTAAAGGGAATGAATTTTTCATATATTACTGTAATGACATTCCAACGTTTTACAAAAAACGAGTCATAAATATTGAAAAAAAATGCAAACTTTGATGTCGCATACCTCCATAACTGTTGATATTATTAGTTCACGTTGCTTGAACATTTTCGTCTCATAATCAAGGCATTAATATAGTCATGCGAGGTTATTAATGTTTTCCAAATAACCCCATACACGATGACCCAAGGCTTAAAACTTGTATGAGCTGGCTTAAGTGACCACTCTACACAATGCAACGTTCACCAACTCCATCGTAAGGACTTTCGCACATTATCAAATTTTTGAGAGTTGGATACATGTTCCAATTCTAAGAACCTTCCGTATATTTGATTGGACTATGTTAGTGACATCTGTTGTCCTTCTCGTGAAAACATACATGTAAAAATATTGTGAAATAATATAGTTTAATTAGTCTACGTTAAATTTCTTATAAATAGGCGTAACACTTGCTTTCTTTTTGGATGTAGAATGAAGCATTGTGCTTTGGTCATCGTGACGATGCTATAACATGACATTAGAATAGACAAAGTGGTCAGATTGCCAGGCGCGTGCAGTGAGAACAAGAAGCATGACTTTTGTTTAACCGTATGTTTGGGAAAAAAATTCGAAATTAAATATTTATCTGGCAGAATATTATGAAATATTAAAATCTGAATAAAATTATAATTATTGTGAATAGAATATGATGAGATATAATATCTCTTATTTCGGTTTCTTTTCAAAATAAGTATATGTTTAGGAAAAAGTCATGCTTCTTGTTCCCATTGCACACCTCTGTCAGATGCACGTGGTCCAGAAAAGTTACCACATATGATTCTGATCATCCTGAAACTTGAGAACTTTATTCAAACGTCATTTATCCAGGTTAATAAGCACGTGACACTCAATATTTTTACATAAAATAAACGTACCGTAGATGATTGTGTAAAACTCGGGAGTTCTAAAGTTGTTCATGGAGAAATTTTCAAACGCGAAGAATTTACAACGTTGGACAATTTATAATGATAAATCGAAACGTCAAACACAATTAAACTTATACTCAACTTTTAAAATCAATTACTCGTTATTTACCAGTGGCGTGCTGCGCATACAAGCAAAAAAGCTGTGCATTAGTAATGATTCTGGGAAACAAATATTAATTAAATAATCCTTATCTTAAGAAAAAGTTGATTTAAAATTCTAGCCGTAATTCGTCATACGGCTAGAAGTTTTATTTCTGACGTTTCCGTTTAACGTGACGTATCTGTTTTTTTTCCGATTTAAAATTCTAGCCGTAATACGTCCTACTAGAAGTTTTTTTCTGTGCCTAACTTCATGTCAATTCTTCATTTATTTCGCCAACCAATTTGTTCCATAGATATAGTCAAGTCGAGAAAAAAACCATGTATTTTTAAGGCTGCGAGTTTTGTGTAATAGACAAGTAAATTTAGCGTACTTCTTCGAAAGGTCCTAGGCCAGGTGAGAATACGCGAACGTAATTGCAGAAATGTTATTTTTTACAAATTCCACCCAAAACTTTCGGTGTAAATTCTATGTCTTTTCTATGGACTTTTTTTATCGTCGCCACGAGTCTGCCTGCAAAGTTTCAGATCGATTGGATCACGGTAAAAGGGTTAAAAATCGATCCAAAGTTTTTTCGGCAGACAATCAGACGCTAGGGAGTAATAAACTTTTTTCACCACTTATTTATTGATTGAAAATATCAGCATGTTTCAGGACCAATGGACCCTCAGGATACAATATATACTAACAAATTAAAAATCAAAAATAGAATTACACCTAGTCAATAAAAAATAAAAATTATATATGGGAAATGTATATATTCTAAATCAGTTTCTTTCATATATTCGAATGCACTATGCTAGTACCTATCTATGGTCCTTCCCATGACACAGTATACATAATATAGATTTTGCAGCTAGTATGACACCTCTATATTTTTAAAGTGGAATATTAAGCAAAATTATTTTTATTGTATATATGATTTTCTTCCGAATGATTTCAAAATATACACCAGAATACGCCTCCAAATTATTATTTTAAATTTTATTCCTTTTATAGACCAGTATATATTTTTAATAATATTTTTATAATATGTATGTTCTGAAAACACAATTACTGGATTTTGTCCACAGAGGGATAATTATTAATTAAGATTAATTATATATAAGTCTCACAGGGACGAAGCTATTTGTATGGGAAACGTGTATGAAAGTCTTTATAGGGTGACCGAGGACTTACGAACTGATTATTAGATAACGTTTATGATAATAAAATTTTAATTTTGCATTTGAGATGTTTAAGTAAATTTTATAGTGTATAGTTGAAAGCAATAACAATTATAATAAAATTAATTAATTAGTCTATTAACGACAAAATTAACACTATTAATCACGTGTTTTGTTGCGTTAGAAATTTTTTAATTTTTCTACCCTTTAATTATTTTGAAAGCAAAAAATAATTAATTTAAACAAATGCTTGTTGGTGGAGTGGTCATGACGGGCGCATATAGATCTGGTGGTCGGTGGTTCGAACCCCATCCCAGGATACCAGCAAGTTAGTCCTATTTTTATTGCACAAACCTTAATTTAAAAATAGCAAGAATATCTCTATTATTAAAAATATAAAAAAATGTGGCGACCCTGAAACACTGAACACGTCAACGTCCTGAATATCTTTCTTTTAGTATTTATTTTGAGAAACAAGACGTCTATTAACTATAGGTCTACCAAATTCAAAAGACCATTCCCTATTGTTGTCCGGTATAAAGAAAGCGGGGGTAAAGTGGCTTGGAAAGCCCGTATTGCAAGCCTCAATATAATATTCCAAATAAATATATATTTTTTAGTTTAAAAAAGTTTACTATGTATATTTTCTCGCACTAGTTTTCGTTAATCTTTTCGGTTTAAATAATTAAAAATCAAAACTCGTAAGATGATAAAATGTCGGTTTATTCGGAAGAACTGAACACAAAATATTTGAAAACGTTATATATAGACAAAAATTCAAACATATAGAACATTATAAAAAAATGTGTTTAGAAGTTTCTAGAAAAGAATAAAATTTGTTATCAAATAATAATCTGTAGTAATAATGTTTTTGAAGTTTCTTGGGAAAAATAATAAAGACTAGAGGCCATTTTTCACCACAATAATAATAATTTTCACGTTCGTAACACCGTGTAAACTGGGCTTTTGCGTAACATTCTACAAAACTTTATTCGAAACGTTGAATTTGAACTGATAAACCACGCCTTTTCTGCCGTTCTTCTTCTTCTTCTTCTTCTTCTTCTTCTTCTTCTTCTTCTTCTTCTTCTTCTTCTTCTTCTTCTTCTTTTGGTGCCATCTCCTATCGGAGGTCCGCAATCATTCCATCGATTACGACCTTATTTACCGCCGCATGTAACAACTCAGTCGAGTTACACTTGTACCAGTCTCTCAAGTTACGCATGAGATGTGATTTCCTACTCTTCTTTTACCACTTATGGATGATGAGTTTGTTTAGACTATATTTTGATCCTCTCATAACACGTCCGAGATACTCAAGCTTTCTTGTCTGATTAGTACGCAGCACTACTCGGTCGTTTTCCATACGCCGGAGGACTTCAACATCCTCACTCTCTCCACCCAGGAAACTTCCAATATGCATCTACAGAGCCACATCTCAAAAGCCTCGACTTTGCGGATTAGTTCTTGGTTTGGTTTCCATGCCTCCGTCCCGTGTAAGAGAATGGCAAAAATATAACATCGAACCATACCTACAGACAATATTCTCTTCTACCAAATAATGCAAATCTTAATCTAATAAATCAACGTCAGGTACTGTTCTATGGGCCGGTTGTTTGATCAGTGGTTAGAGTAATAGTTAAGTAAAAAGCATAAATTTTGCGTTTTCCACCAATCAAAAGACTTTTTATCGACGACCGTTTTTGTAAAAATCTATGCTTAACTATTACCATTAACAATGATCAAATATAACTGACACTAAAAGTGTGAGCATTTTTAAAAGGAGAATGAAGAAATTTAATATTTACATATCTTATTATCAAATAGATTTGACATTGTAAACACTGTAAAAATATCGCACAAAAGTTACCATCTATAAAACACTATTACGTCCTGTATTAACTCTTTATGCTGGGCATTGAGTACCTAAAAATGATGAAATATCTCTCCTTGTACATATTTAAAAGAATAATATTCGATCCAGTATAGATAAACGGATTTGGAGAATACGATACAACGAGGAGGTCTACAATATTTACAACGAGCACAACATAATACAATTTATCAAAATAGGGAGGCCGCGATGGGCAGGGCATGTAGAAGCAATGAGTGAAGAGAGAACGTCAAAAAAGATTCTCCACATAAAGCCCCAAGGTAGACGCAGCGTTGGTAGACCCAAACTCCGATGGCTGGATGGAGTGCAGCAAGACGTGAAAACTATAAGCATCAGGGATTGGAGGAGTATATGTCAGGATAGAGGAAAATGGAGAGGAATGCTGGAAGAGGCCAAGGCTCACAATGATAAAAACATCGCTGTAATATACCTAAATTAGATGCTCAAAATCATGATTTCTTAAAAATTATAAAATGATTTTGTGGTAACATTATTAATATAGGTAATTAACAAGAATATATACGAGTATACATTGTATACACCACTAATTTATTGAAATACCAACATGTTTCTGGGCCAATTGTTCCTTCCATACTAAAAATTAAAAATCGAATTAAATATCATAAATAACCAGGTCCTTTATGCAAATAGTTATTTTTTAAATTTGTTTTCATATTAATATAGACTTAATTATCTGTTCATCTCCCATATATTTATTTTTATTTTGTTAATGTCTGCACTTCAATAATAATTTAATTAATAATTAACATCAGGATACAACGTTTAATAAATAACGTTGTATCCTGATGAAGGGACCGTTGGCCCCGAAACATGTTGGTATTTTCAACAAATTAAAAAGTGCGTCATTTTTTATGGGTTACAGCTAGTTTAGTAGCAAAACCTTTACAAGTAGATTCCTGCCTTGAAGATGATTTTTTTCAATATTTTTATCTTATTTTTTGCAAAAACTTGAACTATCATTACAGTAACTTCTATCTATTATGAAAAATTCAATCGCTTTAATACAAGTCGAAAAAATTAATAAAATCTTTCAAATATTAAAAAAAAATTTTTACGAAGTTTTTATGATTTTATTTCAGTTGTTTTGAAGCGAATGAATTTTTCATAATCGATATAAGTAATGTAATGATAGTTCAACTTTTTGCAAAAAATAAGTTAGAAATGTTGAAAAAAAATGCAAACTTTGATATTGCGTAACTCCCTTAACTATTGATATTAGGTCATGGTTGCTTGAGCATTTTCGACGCATTATCAAGGCAGGAATCCACCTGAAAAGTTTTTGTCACTAGCAATGAGACACCCAGTAAACATTCCTCATTTACGTCAAAATGACGTACTTTTGCTACATACATGTGTATCTATTATGTATTGGCATCTGACGAGTAACAAAAAATTCAGGGAGTTTTCTTGATTCAATTTTGAATAGAAAATATTCTCTACACTTTGGGTGAAATGTCGACAGTTAAAGAGACAAGCAACATTGAAGTTAGTAGGTATTTATTTCAATATTTTTTTAAATTTCAGAAAATAGTAAAACGTTGGAGTATCATGAAAGTAACTTATATCGAATATTAAAAGTTTATTCGCTTTAAGTATAAGTCAATTAAAATGGTCACATTTATTGGATTTTTTGCAAGGTTTTAATCATTTTGTTTGACTTGTATCAAAGCGAATGAATTTTTCATATTCAATATAAGTTGCGTTCATGATACTCTATGGTTTTACAGAAGACAGATCAGAAATACTTTAAAAAAATGTAAGTCTAATGTCGCTAATCTCCTAACTATTGACATTTCATCCTAAGTGTTAAGAATATTTTCTATTCACGAGACGCGAACACGGAATATGTATTAAATTAATACTCTTACTATTTTCAAACTAAGCTAAACGCTTGTTCTATGAAAATGGGACTATCTTGCTGGTGTTCGGGGCTCGAACCATCCACCAGACCACCAGATCACTAGGCGAGCGTCGTGACCACTATACCAACAAGCAACTCTTATCTAAGCTACAATTAATCGAATGAACTCCGAAATTAAACGAATAATACTCTCCAGAAGTTTTTGCTTCTTGCTACGTGACACTTTGTTTATATTTTAAACTAAACTAAGCGCGTAGAGTGTGAAAAAAATCTTCTTATTGTACTTGCTGATCTCCCGGTTCGAGGATCGAACCCCCAATCTGTTGGTCGATAAACGGGCAGGCTACCATTAAACCAACAACTACAACAATAGCCAACTTTCCAGACTTTACTTTTCTTGCTTTTCTATTATACATTTTTTATTTTTTCACATTTCAAATATTTCCCCCGGCTGTTGAAAGTCTTCAATAAGCGACCAATTTCACGATAAATTTTCTCCCAGGCCACAACAAAAGATAAGCTTATTTGTTGCCATTTCTCCTTTCGAAAATTGAAACTTGCTTTATTTCCAACGCTCGCTATTGGCGGGGCTTCTGTTGTCGTCATCGTTTCCTAAACATGCACAAGCACTCGCAGTTTAATTGTTCCATTATGTAACTCAGGGCTGTGGAGTCCTTTAAAAATCTACCGACACTTCGACTTTGCCTTCCTGTGCAACTCCGAGGGATTTAATGCAAGCAAAAATCAAATAATATTTATAAAAAAACATACTTTTATAAAAAAATTCTTAAGACGAGAAAATGTTTTGTTTTAAAAGCCACAGTTCTAAGAGCGATCACGGTATATGCATATGTTAATAAAATCAAAAGCTTGGAGCTCTGATTTTATTTGCTTTTTTATTTATTTGGTCGACCAACAGGAAGACATAAATATATGGTAAGAAAAGAAAATATGAAAAAAATAGTTATATACCTCCCACAATTACAGGACGACACAGATAGGACAATTATAATATTATTTTAAAAGACTTTTTGAATTTAACATTTTTTTAAATTAACACATAAAAACCCAGTTTTAATTTTACTCCTTTTCTTTGTAAATTAAGTTTACCATCATGTAATAATTAATTGACTGAAAATGAAACATGTCTAGACAAATATCTATGTCAAAAATCTCTAAAAATATCTCTTTATTATTTGATTTCTTCCCAAAAAACTGAAGTGTGCTGTCATCTGTGAACCAATTGTCATAAATTTTCGAATTTCATAGTGAAGTACCTATTATACCTACCGACGGAGTAATTCAAACTTTGAATATTCCGTGACGTTATCGGGCCGCCGGCGCCGTTGGTAGTAATCAAACTTTTGTAACGATTCCAATTTGAAAAAAACATTAAAAATTCTAAAAATCCAAAATTATACTATAATTATCATTATTTTTTAACGAAAATTTGATATATCTTCTTGATCGTCGCCACGAGTCTGCTTGCAAAGTTTCTGCTCGATTGGATAACGGGAAAATGGTCAAAAATCGATCCAAAGTTTTTTCGACGGCAAGCAAGCAAGCAGACACCACGAGTTAATATAATGGGAGTAATAAAAGGTTCATTTAACAGTCACATATAAAACCTAACCTTACCCATTGTGCACTAATACTGGTGGAAATTTTGTGAAACAATCCATGAAAAAGTTTATCTTCAACAATGAATCACACTAAAAAAGAATTTGGTTGAAAATCGACGAATTCCATCAAGAGAATGAAAGGTATTTTTTCATTGTCTTTTTTTTCCTAGTTATTTTTTCATGGATTGTGTGAAACAATCCATGAAAAAGCTTATCCTCAACAATAGAACACATTCAAAAATAATTTGGTTGAAAAACGACGAATTTCATAATTTCAGTTATTTTTTCCTAGTTATTTTTTCATGAATTATGTGAAACAATCCATGAAAAATTTTATCTTGAACAATAGAACATATTCGTTATTTTTTTCCTTGTCAGTATACACCCCTCATTCTACTTGAATGATTAATTCGAATAGAAAAATAAAAAGTAAATCTCTCTAAACTGTATGAGAAAATATTCAGTTTAGTTTATTTACATTGCCGGTGCCGGGCCGTGTCGGCCAATGAACAAATGCCCAATCTAGTTTCATCAAAATTTCTTTTATTATCAAACGATTTCTATATTTATTTATTTATTTACTAGTGCTTACTTTTTTTTGTTAAAAATTATTGCTGTACTACTTAAAGTATCTACTGGTACACATGCTTATTTTTTAGCATGCTCATTAGCATGTTCAAAACTTTTTAGCTTTAGTTTTTTTTATAATTTTTATTGTACGATTTGAATCATTCATGTTTTTTAATAATGTTTCATAAACACTATTTCTTGCTATATTATTTTTATGTAGCGGTGACCGAGTATTCCACAGAAAATCGTGATTCCTATAATAAGTCATGAAAAGTAATTTTTTTCATCTCCCCAACGCGCCATATTTGTTTCATCTGTCGCGATTATCAATGCGAGAAGATCGCATTGATAATAATCGATACTAGCCGCGAATGAAATTAGTATGCTCATAAGCAAGCCTGTTCACACATGCTCAAAAGATACCCCTTCCACCCGCAAATCAAATAAGCATGCTCATAAATCTATCGGCGGTTGATTTTTGAATGAGCATGCTCATTACTAGCAATGTGCGTACACACATGCTACTAAGTGGAAATAGCTCTAGAAGCTCAATACTGCGCATGCTCACGTGCCACTAATGGGCATGTGTATCAATATCTTTACTCTTTCACCTCGCACCATGTCTTTCATACTTTGTATGCCCTATTTATTTGAATAATTCTTGTTATATCTTACCTATTATGTACCCGCATGTGATGATTTCTATTTATATATTTAAATCATCTTATATTTTTATATACCTATCGCATGTATGATAATTTAATATATCGACGGCTCCAATGTATAATACCGTAACCACACATCGACGATTTCGAGTTGTTTGTGTATTTCATATGTATTTAATTATATCTTTAATTCCAAGAAAGAAAGAAAAAATACAATAAAAAAACTTTATTTATTACAAAATATTTTTTTCGTTCTTGGAATTAAAGATATAATTAAATACATATGAAATACATAAAAAACTCAAAATCGTTGATTTGTGGGTTATGATATTATACGTAGGAGCCGTCGATATGTGTTCTTATATGGAATGTGTAGGACTGCACAAACCTCCCCACATACTGGAATAAAGTTTTATTTATTTATTTATGTTTTGGATAAACAGTAATATTGACAAAATCAGATTGGCAGAAATTTTTTGCTCTCCTGTAAAGTTCGAAATAATTACTAACGCCCTTTTGGCTGAAGACCCTCGATATGTATGTAGATGTCGATTTTATCGTAGAGAGAGCTTGAGTTGTAGAATAAAGTTTTTTTTAAATACCGAAAATTCCTCATTCATTCATTGAACTGTATCACTTGATTTTTCTGGAACCTTTGTCTCTTCATTGATCGGATTTTTTATTCGTCCTTTAGTGAGAGTACTAAAGGACGAATATCTCAATGATTCCTTATTTACAATTAAAACATTTACTCCTGTCATCCTGGATAAAGACCTTCCAATAGTTTTGTTGCCGAGGTTAAAACAGATTTTGACTGAATTTTTGAAGTATAAAGTAAGTAAGCTCAATTAAAGTTTTTTCAAATATTGACTTTCACAAACATTTCGTAACATAATCGTAATTGAGAATTTTTTAACAATTTTCTACTCATCCATTTTAGATTTTTTTTCCAAAACTTAATAACACCATGAGTGGCAAAAAGTTTATCATTGCGACCAAAAACTTTGAGTTGCAGCACTAATTAGCGAAAATCTAAAATTGCAAGATTTATATTTTCAATTAATTAATAAGAATTTACTTTGTTTTCACCACTCCTTTGTTAATAATACCAACATGTTTCGGGGCCAATGGTCCCTTCATCAGGATACAACATATACTAAAAATATAAAATAAAAAATTGAATTGCAGACAGTAACAAAATAAATATATGAGAGATGTATAAATAATTAAGTAATAATAGGTAAACAAATTTAAAAGATAAATATTTTTAAAAAGGACTTGGTTATTTAAAAAATCTAATTTACTTTGTCTTATTTCCAAAATTTATTATTTATCCAACTGTAATCCTGTATAATTTATATTTGAAATTTTTGAACCCTTATTGATATCAATGATCCATATCCAAAGTATTATTAGAAAAATTCGGAAAAATTATTGCTACTTAAACACCTGAAGTGTTATCTCTGACATCAAAATGTTTACACGTTTTTCCCAAATAAAAATAATTATAATCATTACAAATCACAATATTATAAACCCCCGATTTTTTTTAAATATCATCCTTATCCTTATTATTTAATATACAGTTTTTTTTAATATTTTATTAGCATAGAAAACTAGTTGAATATAATTTGGGTTTTTTTCTAACTATAGCCTACTGTCGTTGCCTAGAGCATCAACTGGAACACTTACTGACGATAATGTAATATGACAAAATTGATATTTTAAATTAATTTTAATTTATTCATATCTTTTAATGAATTTCTTATAGAAACTTTTAGTAATAAATCAATATTGGCTCAATGTAGCCCCATGTTGTTTTGACACCCAATGCTAAGTCAATCTAACTCAACTTAACTTGTAAATTATTTTTAAGAAATCTGTTTTTTACTGGCTATGTCCTGAATAATTGTATAATTTTTCTTACTTATGTAGATTTTCTTAAATTTAAAAATCTTTTTCAATATAATTTTTTTTTTATTACCAGTATCATCGTCATTATAATCGACGATGGTGGTGCTAATGTGGTCCATGAAACAAAATTAATGAGATAATGAGTAAAACGCGTTTTGCTCTGTAGATTAAATATTGTTGATTTAATTGTATTATATCGTATGGGTGGAAATATTCTTAGGAAAATAGAAAGAAATTATATTAAATGATTTTAACTTCTTTGAGTAAAATTCCTAAAAAAAGTCTGTTTTCAGAAAAAGGACACTTAGACCCATTTTTCATTACAAATTTTACTTATAATTCAAAAGTTAAAATAATTATAATGTGTTACGAATTATATCAAAGGTTAAATAGTCCTTATTAATCACTATTCACCACGAGCAGCTGATAATTCTTCTTCTTTGTTGATGTGGCATAGAAAGAAAAAAATTAATGATGCACAGGTGGTAGAAACCTCATTCAGGCCTGAAATCCCTTAAGCTACCTAAAAAAGTCTCCAATACATTTTTTTAAACGAATTGTTTAATAGTTTTCTGTATATTCATCATTGAATTCCATTTTTATTAAACTTTATTTTGTTAAATTTATACAAGAGGAGGCGACAGCATAAGACTTCAGAACAAAAAGAAAAACACTTCACAAAATTGTCTAATGAACAAAGATCTTTAAATCTTCGATAGCCTGCCAAAACAATTCAAAACACAGTGAATATAAAAAGTTTAAACAGGAGTGCAAGCTTTTTTATAAAAACATATGTAAGTAACTAAATAATTACGATAAATAATTAAATTAAATAAAATAAATAATAAAATAAATAAAAATAAATAAATTTTTGCATCTCGGGCCAATAGTGCTCGGTGATCTTTCATATTATTTCCTTGTATGCCATTAAATTCTAAAAACATGTTGTTTTGTGTCACATCTCTTACAATAAAGAGATTGTGTTTCCTACATTGCCTTATAAGGTCCATCCATAGATCTTGTGTATAAATCTGACTTTTTTGTTTCTGGGCTCTGCTGATAAAAAAAATATCTGTATCGTGCATAACATTTATATTTAAAAAAATAATATTAAAAATCTTTATAGAAGAAAGTTAGGTGCGAGTAGGTATATGTTTTTATTTAAATGTATACTAGGTCATCAAAACTACTAATTAATATAATAATAATAATGTGTTTATTCCAGCGTAACCAGGCTGTTAGTACAAGACCTGGTCCACCATATAGATTGCAAATTACATATATGTTATATTGAGGCACATGGACAGAAAATATAAAAAGTAGAAAAAGGAAGAAAAAGAGAAATAATTAAAATAATAAAGAAAAAAGAAAAAAAGGAAGAAGAACAGCTATTAAATACTTAAAATAAAATATACCATAAAAATACGATAGTGAATACACATACACATATATAACTGAAATTCAAACTTGTAAAAGTACATAATTTTTAATGGGCTAGTCAAAACTTTCTACTTACACTTTCAAAAAAATGTATCTACTTAGTCGTACATATCGGTTCCCAAAGCTTAAGTAAAAAAGAAAACAAAAAAGAAGAAGAAAAAGGACGAAAAAGGTTTTATAAAAGAAGTTACGGATATATACCACATACACATATATACCAATTTCAAAAATATAAAACTGAAATTCAAACTTGTAAAAGCACATAATTTTTAACGGGCTAGTCAAAACTTTCTACTTACACTTTCAAAAAAATGTATCTACTTACTCGTACATATCGGTTCCCAAAGCATAAGTAAAAAAGAAAACAAAAAAGAAGAAGAAAAAGGACGAAAAAGGTTTTATAAAAGAAGTTACGGACATAAAAGGAAGTCAAGGACAGTCAAGGAAATTATTATTATGGAATTTTCGAATTGATCCAAATAACACAACCACTCTTCGCATAAGCTATAAATTAACTACTAAATTATTCGTACATACGATATAAAAAAATACCGCTATGTATTTTTTCACACAATACTGAATTAGTGAAAATTTTTTTTTGCTAAATTGATTAACCACTAACACACCTTTAGTACGGCGAGATGGTGCAGCACGTTTTTTAATAATAGTCCTTTTTTAAGTACCTACCTACACTATTTTTAGCCAGAATTTTCCGCGATGAAAAATGAGTTATTAATCAATTTCTTCCACGTTTTAAAACATATTTTTAGCGGAATCGTTACATAAAATTTGTACACCTTTTTATATTTTTATTTTTTTTATAAATATAAATTTGTAAAAATTGAAAGTATTTAAGAATATTATCAAGTAAACATATTTCATAAGAGAGGTATAAAAGCAAAAGCAGCAATATCCCACTGGGGTGTTTCTGAGATAAATAAAAAAACAGTCACTACTCCAAGAAACGGAAAAGGTTAAGTGAGAACAAGAAGCGTGATTTTTATTTAAACATAATTTTGGAAGAAAAAATCGAAATTAAATATTAATCTGGCGGAATTTTATAGAAAATATTTAAATTTGAATAATATGTTTATGATGGCGATAGGAAATGTATATTTTATTTCGATTTCATTTCAAAAAATATGCTTTGGAAAAAGTCGTGCTTCTTGTTCTCTCTTGGAAAAAGGAAACAAGAAAATGGAATCTCCGAAATCAACAACTTCTTCTAAATAAATTTTTGTTAAGCTTCTTTTGGCGCATTTAGGGTAAATTTTTTATTGCAACGAATGTTGCTAACTTGTTAAAAGTTTTTAACTATCAAAAATTTATTCGCTTAAAATTAGTGTTCCAGTAATATAAATAATGTGTTGTCGACCATCTTAAATCGACCTTTTAGAAAGAAAACATGATCACAATTCACACACAAAATTCAATCATGCGTAGTGGAATAATATTGTACCTATAGTATACTTACTACCGGGGACCATTGAGGATGAAAAGTTTAACTTTAAAAAGGAAGCTAAATAAATATGTTATGCTTACATTTGATTAAAATTTATAATAATTATATGAAGAGTCAGCCAAAAGCTTATCTAATTTATTTTGAATTATTTGAACTTATTTTATTATTTTGAACTTTACAGGAGAGCAAACTATAGTGATGATATTTTAAGCGGTTCCACAGTAACCGTTATTTGAGATTTGTATCTGATTGTATGAATGATTAGTAATTTTTTTCCCAAATCAAATTAAAAACATCTTGGTATCCGGCGCTTCAAAGTCATTCTCGTCGCAGACTCCGCAGAGATAGTGATCAGACAACAGATGAATCATACATACAACACAATACAAACACATCATGACTTCGGCACGGTATTGCAAGCCGATACTTAACCACAACACCAACATTCAAGACAACACATCAGCCCTGATGATGGACCCTGCAATGGGATCCGAAACGTCGGCCCGAAAGGTCGTAACAACACGGCATAATACCCCAGTGAACACAAACTTGAAGATTCTGAGTGGCCGTGAAAACCTAAGAACATTCTCAATTTTTTTCCCAATTCGATAGGCAGCCATATACATACAACAGTTATATCTCATTTATTAATCGTTGATGCAATCAGATACAAATATCAAATAACTATAGGTACTACAAATAACCGGTTAAAATAACGGTTTGACCATCACTAGCAAAAGAAAGTTTTGTCAATCTGATTTTGCCAATATTTATTTTATTATTAAACGATTTCTATATTTGTTTTGGAAAAACACAACGATTTAACGTTCGCGATTCCACTCATGGACGACCACCACATCAAATTTGGAAAGTTGTAGGTATATTGTATATATGTATGTACCTCGCTTCACTTTATTCAATACAAACCACTCGCCTATCGCTATCACCATATGATATATCTTGATTGATATTCTCTGGGGACAAAAATCTACTAAGTGTGTTCTTGAAAAAAATTGAACATACTAAAAAATATTGCGAATTCAGGTATTTTATTATGCTTATTGTTTTCGCACATCCATGGATGAGTGTTCCAGCCAATGTTGAATATTTTGTATTTGAGGATTATTTTTTTATTTTAGTTTTTTATTGTAACATTAAAGAGAATAAAACTTAGGTATATTAATTATAAATCTTATATTACCTTAAACTTAAAAAATACCTTTACTTGAAAATAATTTTATCAATTTGTATAATTTAAAATGTTTATTAATTTGTTAATAAATTATGACATATTCGTACTCATTTATATTTATTTGGATTTATTCGTCTAGTCGCAGAAGATCGAATTTTATTTTATTAAACAGTTCAATTTACTTTTTTTTAAATACGAAATTAAGTCCAAAAAATAAATATTTCAATCAACGCCTGATTTCATATTAAAAAACTTGGTCACTCAACCGCTAAGAGAACTATTTCAATTACATGGAACGGAGCCTCCGAAATATCTTATAGGAACTTTACTCCCTGAAGCCTTACCCCAGCAATGAAAATATCTCATTTCAATAGCTATCAATTAAGCTCTAAGGGCGCCCGGCTATACGCACTTGTACCGCGGTACATAATCTCTCCATAATTAATTTCACATTTCCACGCCGTCCGCCGGAAACCGACAATTTTCATTCATCTCTCTCCTTCTCTTTCCAGGTAACGCCCGCGAGAGGGGCCTCGCCCTATTTCACCGATGGTGGGAAAACACACCAGCAAAGATGCCGCCAGCGAATCTGTTGGAGCGCCAGAGAGTGAGATGGAAACGCTGCGTAAACGCGAGAAGGAAGAGGACGATTGACGTCTGCCAGCTCTCTACCGGATAATATTTTCCCGAAATCCCGCATTTTCCCCGCCGGGAAAAATTGCGCGCCAACGATACGCCAGCACAAACTGAGAGGAGGGGACTCTTCCGAGGGGAATCGTATAAAAGAGTATTTCCAAAATGGAGTCGTGTTATATCCCGAATAACCCTCAGTACGGGTTGGCTCTGGAGTACACGGCCTACAACAACGGAGCGAGCTTCAACGGGACCATCGCGGGGTTTCCGTCTGGCTGCGATCCCGTGTCCGACGGAGTCCTCTGCTGCAGCGGGTCCTTGCAGGACTGCACCTGCAGCGGCCCTTTGGGGGCGCTCAGGGACTGCGGAGGGGGCCATTGCCATTTAAACTGCGGCAACGGCGAGTGCGGCGGGACTCTAGACGCCATCAACGGAGACTTGGAGGACTGCACCGGCGGCCTAGACGACTGCGGCGGCCGCCTCGTGAGCTGCGAGCGATTAGAAGACTGCGACGGGAGATTGGAGAATTGTGATAATAGTTTAGTGAACTGTGACGGTCGACTAGTAGAAAACGACGATCCTTTAGCGAATTGTGAACGGAGTTTAGACGATAGTGATGACCGCCTAGGGGTCTGTGATAGTTTACCGGAAAGTGACGGACATTTAAGAGAATGCGATCGCAGACTGATCGACGACTGTAATAACCGATTAGAGCACGACGTTCATTTAGGAAACTGCGATGAAGGAATAGCCAATTGCGAGGATCATCTCGTCGACTGCGGGGATCGGCTGGAGGACTGCGACAATCGGATAGCGAACTGCGACGGTAGTCTAGATAATTGCAGCGATAGACTCGGTGACTGTGACGATCGTTTAACTAATTGCGATGACCGCTTAACAAACTGCGACGGTCAACTCGGTGAATGTGACGACCGCTTAACAAATTGCGACGGTCAACTGGGTGAATGTGAAGATCATTTAACAAACTGCGACGACCAACTGGGTGAATGTGACGACCGATTAACAAACTGCGGCAATCAATTGGGTGACTGCGGCGGTCGCTTAACAAATTGCGACGGTCGGTTAGGGGACTGCGACGATCGGTTGGGGGACTGCGACGATCGCCTGGGCGAGTGCGATGACCGGCTAGGCTTCGAGGAGTGCAGGGGTGCACTGGGCCCGGGGCAGGCGGGTCCCGGCTATTGGATCCCTGACGAAATGGCATCTTGCTCTTTCTCCTTACCTCCGCTGGATCTGGACCCTCTACCAAGCCTCTTCCCGTTTTCACCGTGCTCGGGAAATTACAAGTAAGTCTTTATTTTTATTTATTAATTTTTACTTTATTTAAACAATTGTACGTGATTATAAAAATGTATTTGAGTTAAATGAGCATATTAATAATAGTTACAAAAGTAATTTTACGTGCTACCTACCTCTCTAAGAAAACAGAACAACAGAAGGGAGTTCGCTTACAAAATAATACAATCAAAGCAAAGTATATAAATTTATGATAAGTATTTTTGGAGTTGAAAATTTAATATACGTGGATTATTAAAAGCGAATTTAGATATACGTAATATTATTATATTTATTAACTAATTTATATTAAGTAGACTTTCCATTATCAGAGACTATAAAGTAAAGTAAAAAAAAGAATTTAGGTATCAGAATAAAAATTTCACCAGCTTCCATTAAAAGTTAACCACTAAGTATTAGTGCGCCCAAAGAATAAATTATCTATTTATAATAATAACCTAAAATTCCTGTTGATGACATGATAATTTATTTTGACCTTTTAAATACAATTTTGGATTTTTTAAATTATACCGATCAGTCAGTCAGTCCAGATAATGTGACCCTAGATAATTGAGTCTACTGTAACACAATTTATTTTTAATTTATTACTTTTATTCGGAAAAAAAAAACTTTTTTCCGTTAATTCTTTCTATATCAAACTAATTTATTTATTGAATTTATTTTTTGTATAGAAAGGGAATAATAATGTCTCGTATGTCATCCGATTTAGTGTTCAGTAAAGTGGTAGTATCTAAGATGAGTGCATGTACACAGATGAACCATTTTGGCACTCCAGGCACTCCAGTTGGTCATTGGTTCTGCTTACAAAATACAATAGACAACGTTGTTGTTGTTGTTGTTGTTGTCGCCGGGCCTCGTGATCGAGGATCCCCTCGCCATTCTACCTCAGTTATTGCTCCGCCTCTCATGAGCTTTTCGATGGGAAAATAGCCCTATTCGAGAGGCACACTCTCTCCTGCACACCTCACAGATGAAGCGGTCAGGCTGCGTTGGTCGGTCACGTCGACGCACGGTTGCGGCTCGCTGCTCATTCTTCACTCGATCCTGTGCCAGCTGTTCCCAATTCTCGGGTGCTCCACATAGGCTCAGTGATTCTCGGAGACAGTTTTTATAGCTTTTCTTCTGTCCTTCGGCCTTTCGCCTGCCCACTATCTCCCCATATAAGGCCCGCTTCGGAAGTCTGTTATTGCCCATGCGCAACACATGTCCCGTCCACCTCAATCTCGCTTTCACGATCATGTTCTCAATTGGGCGACATTTAGACAACAAATGACAGCTGGCTGCGCAAATTTGTACTGTATCATTCGGGGTAAAAGATCCCTCCTTGTATTCAGCTCTAGACACACATACAGACGCAAAAAAAGATAATTTTTAAACATCAAATTTAAATACGCTAATTTCTAGGGAAGGCTATAATATTACATGCTATTTCTCACTTTATATTATGTTAATTCTAATGCTCTGATTTTTTAAATATCTAATTTAACACAGCAAAATAGAATCCGTTTTTTTGGCATAAAAAGAACTAACAATCGTCCATATTCTGAAATAAACAATATTGCTATTTCTGTATCTTAACAGTTATTGCATAACATTGTAATGCCGCCAATTTTGACGTTTAAAGTTTGACAGGTTTGAAATTGAAGAATTCCATCAATAAGAAAGTTCTAAAATGTAAGCAAACGTTAAGTTATTCACAGTTATGAATAATGAGCTTTCTAATTGATTGAATTCATTAATTTCAAACCTGTCAAACATAAAACGTCAAAATTGGCGGCATTATAATTTTATACAATAACTGTCAACATACGAAATAGCAATACTGGTTATTTCAGAATACAGACAAATTCAGGGTGGTTTACAGCTATCAATCAAATAAATAATCGACTTTATCACATACCAAACCCCTAAAATATTTTGAAACTGAGTTCCAGATACCCAAATGCCCCATTTATATAATATTATGATAGGTAGGGTCCGTTCACTTTATGAAGGCCACTTGCAACTTGCACCACATTAGTGTGAGTGATACCCTCTGTAACACGTAAATTGCTTTTTTAAAGCTACTCCATTGTCCACTTCAGTCACACTGGTAGTCACGCGGAGCGGTCATTTCTTTGTTTAATATTTTTTATTTAAACATACGATGACTGCAAGATCACGATAAGGACCACAGACCTAAATCAATTTAATATAAATTTTGTTGAGGCTTCGGAGTCCGATACAGACGAAAATATTTTATCTTATTGTTTAAATTAATTATAAGATTTTGAAACGATTTAACTATTATAATTTATTTTAAACTAGCCATAACCCATAAAAAATGGCCTGCTTTTATATTTCGGCAGCTAGATAATGCTGGGTTATATATTTCGTTATATATTTCGGCAGCTAGATAATGCTGGGAGAACAGCGCTATCTCGAGTAGCGTCTTGATAACGTTAGTGATGGACATTATTAAAAAGAGAATTATGCTCTTTTTGCTTCTTATACCTCATTATTATATTATATCACATTATTGTTTGAGCATTCTGGTATCGTTGGTGACGGACGTTGTTACGTAGAGAATTACATATATTTTGATTAAGTAATGATTAATACCAATGACACATGCGATATAGTAGATAATGGATTCACTTATTTCTTTTAATTTTCAATAAACTGAAATATTAGGTCCTTACATATGAAATTGGCGTTTAGTATGGGAGGAACATAAAGCAGATTTTTTTTTATTATAATATATTTATTTAATCAAAGTATGTACCATTGCTATCTATGCACTTTTGCCATCTCATAGGTAGTTCATCGATCCCTTTACTAAAAAAACCATTCGGACGGGAATCAATAAAATCTTTGAAGGCGGTTTGGACTGCCCCATCGGAGTTGAATTTTTTCCTTTGCAAGAAGTTATCCAAATTTCGAAAAAAATGGTAATCTGTTGGGGCAAGGTCCGGAGAGTACGGTGGATGTCTTAGACATTCCAATTGAAGCTCCTCTAATTTGGTAGCCGTCTGTTGTGCAGTGTGTGGTCTAGCGTTATCATGAAGCAGCAGTGGCCTAGAGCGATTAACCAGCCTCGGTTGTTTAGCAGCTAGCTTTTCCATCATGGTTTGCAGTTGCTGACAATAGACATCTGCCGTAATCGTCTGGCCAGATTTAAGAAAGCTGTAGTGAACGACACCAGCACTAGTCCACCAAACGCTCACAAGTAACTTTTTTGGAGTCAATTTTCGCTTGGGGCATGGTTTGGCTGGTTCGGCAGGGTTCAGCCATTGCGATGAGCGCTTCCGATTATCGTACAGGATCCACTTTTCATCACAGGTAATGATTCGATTTAAAATCCCTTCATTATTGTGCCGGTTGAGTAATGCAACGCAGCAGTCAACGCGCGTTTGTTGATTTGCTTCACTCAATTCGTGAGGTACCCACCTTTCAAGCTTTTTCACCTTACCAATTTGCTTCAAGTGGATTAAAACAGTTTTATCACTAACACCGCAGCCTGCAGCTAACTCGGATGTGGTTTGCGATGGATCCGCTTCCACAATAGCCTTCAATTCTTCATTATCAACTTTGGTCTCCGGCCGTCCACGGGGCTTGTTCTGCAGGTCGAAATTTCCAGAACGAAAACGTTGGAACCAAAAACGCACTGTGTTTTCTTTTGCGGCACCGTCGCCATACACATCATTAATCCTTCGAGCCGTTTCTGCAGCACTGGTGCCACGGTGGAACTCGTACTCGTAAATAACGCGATATTTCAAGTTTTTCATTTTGTAAACTGAGTGACGCAAAGAAAAAAACAATTGAGGAAAAAACAAATGAATTATAATTTTCAAAACACAAATACATGAGTAAATAGCTGTATAAATTTGGATTTGGAATTCCTAACCAAAGAGAAGATATTTGAGATCAAATTTGCCAGTACGGCAAAACGCCAATTTCATATGTAAGGACCTAATATTAAAAAAAATCAAATTTAGAATTTGTTATTTAAAAAAGCATGTAGATAGTCAATGTTTTCATTTTATTTGATAACAATTTTGAAATCATATTAATTTTGAAAACGGAATGAGTTTTAATATAGTACTTGTAAGTACCTACCTATGCTTATTTTAGGTTTAGAAACTAAAATATTATTTATATTTATTTTTTGCGTCTGTCATTTACTCAAAAAAATAATGTTACGAGTTTTTGTAAACGCACTGTTACTCACACTAACGCAAGTGGTTTTCCTAAAGTGAAAGGAGTCTGATAAGAGATATTCGTACTTACAATTTTTGAAATAATTCGTTTATTTTTGTGACGTATTTTAAGTCTTTTGGTGATATTTGCGAGAGATTTTTAAATCATTATTATTTTATCAGAGTGATGCATGTATAATTTTATTTAGTGTAAACATTTCATGATCTTCGCACCTAAAGTGTGAAGATTGTTCCCATTCCTTTCCTGCAAATAATTTCTTCTTTCGCTGCGTGAACAAGAACTGTTAAAAATTATTGCAAAAAGTGTATTGTTTAAAATACGTAACATTTTTCATCATAACATTCCCCAATAGAAAACCCATTCTTTTTGAGTTGATTAAAAAAATGCGCAGAATAGATCTTTCTTTAAAAAAATTAAACAGAGCTGCTACCAGGACTTTAATCCGGTATATTTTTAATGTCGATATTTGCATTATACCTTGTCAATCGCCTCAGATTTATTATGTGTAACTTGCTTCAGTTACAACTATATTTTTCAATAGAAAGCAATCTTTTTCAAGTGCAATGTTTCAATGGCGCCTGACTTCCAGATAATTGTTTGTTTCATTGCAACTAGATATTGAATATAATTAATGAAAATATACTGTTTTCCCCACTTATTTATTGAAAGGATCAACAAGTTTCAGGGCTAATGGTCCCTTCGTCAGAATATAATGTATACTAACAAATTAAAAATCAAAAATCGAAAAATAGACAACAAAAGAATGAATATAATTTATGGGAAATGAATAAATAATTAAGTACTTACTTGAAAACAATTTTAAACTTTTTATATAAAGGACCCGGTTATATATAATATTCAATTTACTATTAACACTTCTGCTTATTTTCAAATTTTCTAATTTATCCAACTGTAATTCTATATAATTTGTATGTAAAATTTGTAAAGCCTTATTAATATCAAAAGAATGATCCATAACCAAAAGATAATTCGCTAATTCGGAATAATTATTGCTACTTAAACACCTTAAGAGTTCTTTAACTCTAACATCAACATTTTTACACATTTTTCCTTGATAAAAATAATTACAATCATTACAAATACATCGTATCCTGACGAAGGGATCGTTGACCCTGAAACACGTTGATATTTTCAAATAAGTGGTGAAAACAAAGTATAACATATTTTAATTAATCTAACCTAATCTAATAATAAATATAATAATTTTGTTGTCCGTCTGTCTGTCGGTACGTGAATTCATAACTTGCTAAAATTAAAACTTTAGCGTGACATGCAATCAGCGCGCGGCTCAATCAACACGCAAATGTCGAAATTACACGGTCTTGTTTATTATTTTATTATATTTAGTTTTGGTCAATATAAAAAAAAAAACAAATGGTTTTCTATTCACAAATTTTCAGCTTCAAAAATTTCAGCTGCAATTATTGTGTCACGTGATTTTTCTCGGGTGTACGGCTAGTTGTATTAATAATAATGTCAACACTAAATCATTTTGCTCTTTTTAAAGAAGATATTTAATACGACAAGTTTACAATTAAATGTATTTGTCGTTCGTGAAGTTGCGATTTTTCATAACATATCGTTGAGCCAAAGCAATAAATAACCTCTGTTTATTTCTCATTCTCAAATTCTTATCATATGGCATTTTGGTCTCGCGCTGTTTCAGTACTTAATGATCAATTAACTATCAATCTCTTTATAAAATCTTTGTTTGCTGTTTATTCCAACTTAGCTACGGTTACCGCCTTCTCACAGGAATTACCAAGAAAAAAGTCATGGTAATCGTTCCTCTATTCGAAAGCTCAGTCCCAACCACTTGAATTGAAATATTATAAAGTGTAAATTTCGAAAATGTATACATTAACTCATATTTAGTTCATACATATACTAGTTAATGTATATCTACATTATCGAAATTCAACACTTTGTAACATATTGTAATGAAATGGTAAGCAGAAGGAATTGCGCCCTAGCCGAATCCCTCGTAATATGTCATTTTAGAACAATACTATAGAAAGCTCTAGCACCCTATAGCACTCTAAGATTATCTATAACATTCGGGGTATGCTTGGAATAGCCTAGAAGCGATGGAACCTTCCCAAAAACACTAGAAATTAAAAGAATGTTCTCGAGAATTCGAAAAACCAACGTGATCGAGTATAAATAGCTTTATTTTTAGATTTTATTTTGACATTTCTATTGACGCGATATTAGCAGCGAGACGACTGACGAAATAAATAATTGCGACTTCTATGTGCGAGAATTGAATGAAATGTTCTAGCGAGTGATAAATAAAGTATTACTCAGCGATAATAAAGAGTTTATAGTCGAGTGATAAATTGGGAAATAGTTTGAATTCAAGATTGGTGTTATTCAATTTAAATCGTGTCAAGTGACTTTGTCCATTAAATAATGAATTAATCATTCATTATTAAATCGCTAATTAATTTTTTGTGTTTTTATTTGCCTCCCAATGCAACAAAAATATATAAATAATGGTTCTATGCCCAGAGTCTACCTCATCTTGGTGCTTTTCACATGGTCCACTATTACTTCCCTAAGATATCTCATTTCGGCAGTCTGGTTTCTTTTTTTTTTTAAATAATTGCATGATATGTAGACGGGCTATTTACCGTAAAATTGATAAGGTGAGTGGGTGCCGTACATGGAAGTGATCTTCATCTGGTGTTTTTAATGCTGTCACTAAATACATCCACATGATCGCTCAGGTGTGCTAAATTTGAACAAAATCGTCCATTTGTTCTTAAGATAAAATCACTCTGAACTCCATGCAAAAGGGAGATTAGAAAAAAACGCAAAAGAAAAAAAAATCGTTTAAAAATTAACCTACCGCGCTAGCTTCAAATTGCTATAAGTTAGCCAATTTTTTGATTTTTTAAATGAGTGATGACTCAAATTATTCTTTAAACTTCAAGCTATGATAAAACAACTTGTAAAACGATTTTTTGAAAATGTCAAGATGTCAAGATCAACTCTAACGGGCTCATGAGACTCGAAAGTACATGACCGCGGTCATTAGAGCGCTTACCCTCATTTCCATTGCGGTCCAGTCTATTAGGGGCAGGTTCTCTTCTTCTTTAGCCTTCATCTCTTAATTGCTGGATACAGACCTATTCCACGCCCTTCCATCCTTCCCTACGTTTGCTTTTGTAGCTATTTCTTACCCCCCCACACCGTCCCATCTCTTTTGAGGTCTTCCAACGCCTCTTTTATTTTCCCAAGGTCTCCACTTTAGGACTCTTGGAGTCTATCTTGTGGTATCCTACCTTGTCCATTGCCATTTTAGCTTCGCTACCCAATCCATGATATCTACTACTCTAGTTCTGCGCCAAATTTCAAAACTTCTTATTCTATATCTTATGCATGGATCTCTCCATGGATCGTTGCGTGCATTTTAGTTTTTCTAGGCAGGCTGCCGCATAAAAAAAGGTAACTCCAATTGATTGCGCTGATCAGATTTGCTCTTGATTTGTTTTAGAGGAGAATCGAAAGAGAAGCAGCCTCACGAAGTGGCCGACGTCCTGCTGTCCCTGAAGCACGCCGTGGTCCACCCGGGAGCCGAGCTGGGCGCGCAGTACGGTCAGCAAGACTTGGCTCTTCATCCGCAGGTACCTAGTTATCTATTCCTATTCATGTTGTATCTTGTAGCCCTTGCGCAAGGTCTCCTTTCAAATTCTTTATTTGTCAAATTTCAAATCTTACGTGCACTGTGTGACGTACAACTAATCCAGCGGGGTAACTAAGCCAATGCGGCGCACTAGGTCCCACCATTTTCTTTAATGAAAAAATTAGCATCCACTAGCGACGGGAAGTTTCGTTCCGTTGAACTATCATTCATCGCGTCGTTCAGTCAAGTAAACTGATCATTTTCAATCGTTCGTTTTTGAACTGTTGATTTTTAATCGTTCATATAAATAATCATCAAAATTATTTCTGACCCAAAAAGTCGATCAAAACTATTTTTGTAGTACATTCGTTTAACTTTCTCTCTATTTGAACTGAATACTACAAAAATTATCGTTGGAGTTAATATTCACGAAATAAAGGCAGTAATTAAAAAAAAATTTAAATAGAAGTGAAAAGTTTTTAAAAATTTTATTTGAAAAATAAATTTTAAAAGTCTCTCCAATGTGTCATGATAGTGCGTTACTAATAACATTGTAATATTTAAATATATAAAAAAACTAAATTAAAATTTAGAAAACTTATCAAAATATTTATGTATATATATCAAAAAAATAAAATTAATATATGTTATGTCATTTATCTTATTTTTTCCAAAAAATAAATATATAGTGTTAATATAAAGATATGTTCCACCCTTCTTCGTCTGAAGCATCATCAGTATCTATGTCAGCTTCATCATCGTATCGTCTTCTTCAGATTGAGCATCTCTTTATTACATCCATGTTGCATTGAACTTAGCAAAATTTTCTGGAATATTTTTCTCTGTACTTCCTAAAATGTTTATTTTGTGCTTCCGTTGCCTCTTCCGACAGAGTTCCTATAGGTAGAAGCGCATGCTGATAACTATTAGGCCATGTATTAATATTTTGTGAACAAATGGCGACATTGGATGCCACCAATATAACTGGATATAATATAAAGTTTAGCCGTAAGTAAGCAGAAAATTTTTCTAAATCAATCTTGTGCCCGGTAGATATTACTTCTAAAACAGTCGCAAATCTCTCTATTCATTTTTAACGATTCCTGTAATGTTAGCGGACGTTTCAGAGTTAAGGAAGAATCTTCTGCTGGTATTACCAACGTTGCTCAATAGCAATAATCCATAATTAGCCTTAGGCACATCTACAAATTAGTCCAAGCTCATTTTTAAATCTTTTTAGGATATGTCGCTTTTTTTCTTTTATTAAATTTTTTTGAACATCTGTTCTTTCTTGCCACTTTTTAATTGAAATCTTGTATGAAACATGCAATAGTAATTCAAAAAATCTGATCCTTGCATTCAAAAGGCATGAACCAAAATCCAAATTATTGGTGTTTTTTTCATCCTTTTTTCATACGATAGATGCCTTCTTGAGAAATGATCTTTAAACCAGAGGATTCTATAACGATAAAAAGGATAGATTAACGAAGATATTAAATATATACATTTGTCATGTCTAATCACTTTATATTTACCGGATTATTAAAGTTATTAAATTATTATTAAAGTTTTATTATTATTTAAAAAAAATTTTGGCACTTTTTGGCAGTTGGTTTTTATAAATTTGCCAAGATTACACACCAAATAAAAATACGTAAAAAGAAATAGATCCGGGAAAAGTCTGGAAATATAACAAAATTGTTTTTGAATATTAAAAAAATAAATAATAATAAGTACAAAATTAGTTGGTTCATAAAAATCAGAAGAAATAGCAACATTATATAGAAATTTATAAACTAGGTGATAAATTCAGTTCTACATACCTGATTCTATAATATCCATTTTAAAAGTTGCCACAATTTACTTCACCGGACTCATAATCGCCTTCAATTTTGCGTATTTTTTTTGGAATATTCACTTGGCAAAACGACTTGCGATCAGCAACGCAATTAAAAGACGACTCGTGTGAAAGTGGTGAGTTACAAATATGAAAAAATATGGCGGTCTATTATTACCTATACCCTTACCGTACTTTAGGTAGCTGCGGTTTCCCAGAATTTGATATTTTGACTTTCGACTTTTAATCGACTTTTTGGGTCATATACTCCTCTGTGCGGGGGTTGGAATTTTAAAAATTATCGCTGACCGGGGGAAGTTGGATTTCTTGTAAAAATATAATTCTTATCCGCTACCAAAAAGGGGTTAGGATTAGCCGCCAAAAAATATAATTTATCCACTAAAAATTATCGCTGACGGGAGAGGGGTAGAACTGTTCTTCATTTAAAATCATTCATTTATCCAGCGAATAATTTCAAATTACGACGACAGAACTAGTTCGGAAGAACGTTTATTCGTTCAGTAAAGTGAACTGTTCAAAAACAATAGTTCGTTCATTAACGACCCATCTCTAGCATGCTCTGTCTCACCAGAATGGGCTAGACAGTCCCCAAATCACGACAAGAAGAGATGGAAGCCACAGGGCTATCACTGGCTGGTTTTACAATTTTCAATTTTTTACAATTATCCATGAATATTTATTTTTCTTTTTATCAAAAATTTATCTACCATAAACTCCCCACATACGTGTAAAAAAATGAATGTCTTGGAGGTAAAGAATGATTTTAGCCAGCAATAAATTAGCTTTTACAGATGCTAAAATCGGCTAAAACCTTGTTTATGTCAAGAAAACAATTGTGATATAACATGTACATTTAGGGATGGCTATTTCTTTGAATTTAGCTCACATATTTTATGTAAGTATCACAAATTGCTGTGGTCAATGGTTGAATGAACTAGATATGGTCGCACGCCTAGATGATCCAATTCTTTTAACAAAGATAATGCTCCGGTCCTTTATATTTTTTCGCATACTCGAAATATTATTCATCCGCTGCTAGATTATATCAAACTTTGTACAAAATCAAATTCGAACATTAAAACATAATAATTGTAAAATTACACACAAATAAAATTGAAAAAAA
This sequence comes from Agrypnia vestita, assembly GCA_016648135.1. Lineage (NCBI taxonomy): Eukaryota > Metazoa > Arthropoda > Insecta > Trichoptera > Phryganeidae > Agrypnia > Agrypnia vestita. Next base: position 22,339 of record JADDOH010000656.1, on the reverse strand, counting down.
AAACGTCGATTGTTGAGGTTTCCTGTAGGACCATCTTCCGGTATCTGGTAATTTTATATTTATTTTATTTATGGTATTTGGCTTCCGCGGCTGTCCTCTTTTTTTAGTACCATCAACCATTAACGCAAGTTTAATTATATCTTACAATGTTTTCCTCATTCATTCATTCAATGTAACCAATTTAGCTCGCCTAGTTCAGAGCCCTTTTTTGGTATTTTTCATTATGCAAAAATCTTTATATTGTTTTTTAATTATTAAATTATTTACCCTGAAGCGATCTTATTTCCACTGCATCCTGTCTTCTTTTGTTCCTCTTCTGGCTTCACTTCCACCAGAAAGATTTTGGTATCACGTAAAGCTATTTTTGTTGCGATTGTTAATTTTCCCATTTAAATTGTTGCATTGCAAGCATTCAAACAAGAAATTATTGCATTTTCTTTATTTTCTGCAGTCACACTTTTCAATATCTTTTCCGTTTCTAACAAATGTAATTTCCAAATACACAAACTCATTTACTTATTCCAAACAGTTTTTTCCCACTAGTTTTTCTTACTTTCCTCCTCAATGTACTATAATTTCAAACATCCCTATGCTAATAATGTGAACTAATATATTTTAAATCCACGACAATAAGAAAAGAATAGATCATTTCAATCTCAATGTAAGTATGTATGCGTCATTCTATGTACCTACTTACGCGATGACTGACGAGTTGAAGGGTTTTACTGGCACAATACAGGATTTACTAGAGCATCCTTAGAGTATATACAATACTATAAGAGAGTATCTTTGCACGTCGTAGGTATACACTGATATGTACACTTTGCACGTCTTAGGTATACACTGATATGTAGGGATATCACAGATGCATAGGCAAGCAAACAAGTGCATAAGGGCGGCTAATTGAGGACAAAATATACAAATTAGATACAAAACAAATCTCAGAATCACCGCCCAGTATTAAAAAAAACGGAAATGAAACATGAAAGTATACTTAAAGCGCCACCATTTCTTAAAAGTGTGTGAATATAATCCTTCAAATATCCATGGATTGGGCAAAGAATGGAAGTCTTGCATTTTTTACCCAACACGTTCAAAAGATGACATTATATAAACGATAAATTGGGTGCCTAACTTTAAATATTTATCTGATATAACTAAATTTTTATTAACAATCTGTAATTAATTAATAAAAATTCCGTTTCCCTTCTTGGCGCTGCGGGTGACCACTCTCTCAACGTCCGCCTTAGAGGACAGTCGAAATTTTTCTTTGCGGATAAACTTATCACTAATAGACCCGTTTCACCACGAACGACTCCAACATAAATATAGACACACAATAATATAAACACAGAATTATGTTTTCATATGTGTATTTGATACCGTAAGGCTAGGACACGCTTGTGGTCATTTAAGCAACAACAGATTTGGGCAAGTGTTCCCCTTCGGCTCTGAATCCCCTCTCGTCGGCCACGTACTTGGTGCGGTAGACCTTGCCGTCGTCAGCGATGAAGGAGTACTCCCCCTCCTTGACGAGCACCTTGTCCTTGCCGTCCAGGGTCGGCTTCAGCACTCCGGACTCGGCCAGCACCGTGCCGTCGCCGCTGCGGTACAGCAGGGAGAACTCCCCGCCGTCGTGGTGCACCTCGCTGCGCTCCAGCACCGGCACCGGGGGCCGCAGGGGGGCCTCGGGGGCGGCCAGGGCTCCCGCGACCAGCAGGCAGGCGACGAAAATCTGCAATCGGAGAAACGTCAACAGGGAATCGTGATAACCCAAGTTCAGTACATCCGAAACAAAAAAAATAAGAATAATCAGGTGGATTTTTTAGTCATTGCACTTGAAGAATGTGTTGTATAACGATACACGTCAATGTGTGCGTTAGTCATAGCATTACTAGAAAGAGGCAAAATTATGTGATCGCTTCACGCCAGACAATAATGATACAACACATTTGACGCATTACGTCGGTTATGTACACCGCGCGCTTTGTAAATTTAAAATATTGATGAATAATCAATATTAAATCATTTTTAATATTTTCTCCCGATTTCTTTCTATTTATTATATACGATTATTAAGATTTAATCAATATTACATAAAATAATTAAACATCTAACAAATCTGTGTATTATATTGTAGATCATAATAAAAAAATCCGTATGTGGCTGACTGTACCTACACAGTGCCACGAGTTAAAAATCTACCTGTAGGTAGCTAGTGTAATAAAACCATAATGATTTGATTGGTTCAATTGTAAAGTACCTACCGTTTTAAGCAAAGGCGTTTATTATTCATTCTAATCAATTGATAGTCTTTATTCATATCATCTACTCTATTATTCATTACTATTGTTCATACTGATCTATAGATTGTCTTTATTTATATTATCTATTATTCATCATAATCAACTGATTATTACTTAATTTATCTACGACAGGTAGTTGGGCGCTCATCAGTTGGGAGTATCGTTATATAAAGACATTGAATTTAAATCCCAAAATGGATGATTTAAAAGTGCATCGTCATCCACGGCCATACGAGACTTTTAGGTGTCTACTTGTCAATATCACTGCAAATTGCATTGGAAATGATACAGAAATTTATGGCCATCTCAATACTCATCTCTCATTGAAATCTCCAAAATTCTTCAAGGAATAAATAAATAAATAATATTCATTGTAATTATTTAGTTTTACATTTTTCGGTAGGTACCTACTAATTACTAGTATTTACTGCAAAATTAAGCTAAAAGAATAATATTGAGAAGAAATAGATATACTAAAATCGGTACAATGTTGAATGAACTGAAAATGATGACTAAACGGATAATATGATACAACGTTATGGTATTTATTTTTTAAATCTCCGCAAAGTTTAAGACAAATCCACATAAACACATAGAGCATCATAGAGGAAGAGATACAATGAGGTCGCCATTCAGGAAGAAGTCAATATCTCAAAAAGCTATGATGTGATCAAAAATTATCAAAATTTTAAATTAAGCTTCGAAAATATGTGTTCTGAAAGTTAGATAGATGGTTTATAATATGCACTATGTACATATTTAAAAATGAATAAAAATAAAATAGGTACTTAAAACTGAATTCTCGATAGGTATAATACCTATCGAGAAATCCACTTACAGCTGTAGAAGTAGGTATAATTTATACCTACTTCTACAGCTGTAAGTGGATTTTCATCTATATTTATTACTTAATTAAACCACTAAGCGTAATATGATTGGTATTAAAAAAGTTAAATTCTAAAAGATAAACGCAATTTCGTAATGATAATCTAAATATAAGATAATCAATTACCGGCGACATCTTGATTGAGCGAAGTTGTGCCGTTGCTGGAACAAACTGAACTGTACTCTTCTTAGGCAATTTGGCATATTTATATGAAATCATTCGCATATAATTTATAGATTTTGTGAGACAAACAACAACAGTTAATTAAGAATATGCCCAACGGGATGGACAAATGGCATTTGTATTACGGAAAAATTATTTCGGTACTTATACTTACTATTGACGCTTGAAACCTGTTTTCATCAAAATAAGAAAATCAACTATTTGAGTAATTATTGATGCCAAATTAATAATTTGTCTTGATCATTTTTTAATTTTAAAATAATATTTTTGTTTGCTTGCTTCTGCCGTATATGACGCGTCAATATGACAGTCTAGAAAAGGAAATTATCCTGTTCAATGATATAATATATTATATAATAAACTGTAGATACGTTACAAGCGTGAAATCTTAGCAACTCAAAAGTAAGGTAATTAATTGCCTTACTTGCATTCGTTATCGAACGGACCTTCTTTGTGATCGGGCGTGATGCTACGCCGAAAAAAAAGTCCCCGGGAAAAAGGAACAGAGTATCGTACACTATTGTAAGAATGAGTATGTTATTTTAGGCACCGTGACTTTAAATTACCTATCTACACGCAGAGCGTTTGTGAAATAAGTGTGCCGTGATTTGTTGTCTCTTTCAATGCAATATTTGTTACATATGAAAGTCGGCTAGTATGGGCATAACGTGTCTATATTATAGTACTTCAATGATCCTGTTCATAACATTAGAATGAAGGAGACTTAAAAAATATTTTGATCTGAAGATGGGTGTGTTTTATATTATACGTGTTATATTATATCTAATAAGTTATAGTATAACATTGCATAATCTTATTGTTTGAACACGGGTTGTGAAATGGAGAATTTATTGGAAAATGGATTTGGTACAGGTTTATGGAGAGGTCATGTTCCCTTTTCTGACATGAACTTGGACGTTTTGAAATAGGCAGTAGCATTCAGCCTAAGGAGCAGGGCAGGTGGAACAGCTAACCTGGACTAATGTTGATCAACTCTGTGTTGTGCAGATGGTGATGGGTGGACCGGGGTGCTACGAGCCCTGCGGAGCCGGAGTGTTCCCCACGATGAGCGTCAACGTCTCCATGAACATGACGATGCACGGATACCCGCCGGACCAGATGTGTCCACAGGTAATCTTCTTTCTTCACTACATTTTACAACTGTATAATCAATATAACCTACAAACAAAACTAATAATAATAAATTAAACACGTTAACTTAGTATAAAACCACTATTTATTAGTTAATATGCCAACTGGTTTCGCTTTACTCAGGCTACATCAGGGCACTATTAAGAACTGTTCTCAATTCTTTCTGTATCAGTTCTTAATAGTGCTGGTTGGCAATTTAACTAATAAATAGTGGTTTTACATTGAGTTAACGTGTTTAATTTATTTAATATGTCAAACCACAAAGTGATTGCTTTATACCAGAATATATATACTAATAATAATCTTCGGCGCTCCATCCCGGGGTGTATCTTGGCCTCCACTAGCAGTAATCGCCATTCCGCTCTGTCAGCGACCATTCTCCAATTGACTGTGCCTTGCATGTTGAGGTTCCTTTCGGAACAGTTCACCCACCCTATTTTGGATCTTCCTCTCCTTCGTCCCCCTCTGTCTCTAGTTCAGCACTCTTTTAGACGGTGAAAGTGGTTCCATTCGTTCCAAGTGCCCCAGCCACCTGAGCCTCGAGATTCTGATGTACCTTATCATATCTATATCATCATAGAGTTGGTTCAGCTCAATGGTTATAATCCAGGTACCATTGTAACTAGGGCCGTAGATTCGTCGCAGGATCTTACGTTCAAACATGCTAATTCGGATCTCTTCGCTTTTTGTTACGGCCTAAGTTTCATTCAATATATACACAATAGCGTATACAAAGACAATAGCGTAAGTCAGTACTGACTTAATTATGGTTTTATAAAGGTTAACTTTAGTTTTTCTTCATATTAACCTAGATTTCAGATGCGGTTACCAAAGATGAAGACTGAAGCAAAACTGCCGAAAGAAAATGTTTGTGAAAATATCTTTAATTTATTATTTATCTTCCTTTTATTTCCCAAATACCTACAACGAACCCTTTGCTGACCTCGATTGACGAATTTATTAATACTAGCAGGAAAGCAATCGGCTACGCCGATTGCTTACTGCTAGGCCCTGCGGGCGGTTATTATGGCCGCTTCGCGGCCAGCGATGGCTGCTGCGCGGCCAATTGTGTTTGCTGTGCAGCAAACACAATTGTTTACCTATGCCTACGTCAGCCGCTTCGCGGTCAATTGTATCTGGCAAATTTCCACTTTTAATTACGGGTAGTTTAGATATAATTAAGACAAAGTATTTATTCAGTATTTCTAACCGATTAATAAGTCAGAGCGGAATAAACCACAGTTCGATAGGTATGTACCTACTCTCTTCTCTCCTCGCAGTGTTGATTACTTTTATACAACATTATAAAAAACCAAAAATGTAATTAAAATTTCAACGAATAAAATATTCTCGACCGTAAAAAAAAAATCGATTCTGCCAGGAATGGATTTTTGGAATCCTCTGATCCGTAGTCAGACGCGTTATCCGCTGCCCCACACCACGGCAAAATTATTGTATACAAATAGAAATCCAAATGCAGAAACGTACGACATTGCTTGGAGTAATTATAATATAGATTCAAACGTGAGAACTATCACCGTGTTAATTTTTAAATGCTTTTAACAAAGATTTTTTTATTATATAAACATTATTCTTTTGTTATTAATTCACTATTAATTTTATTAATTTTTGGCGAATATGCCGTATATCCGAAAAAACACTATTAATTTCGCCACCACAAATAAATATTTATTTACTAATTTACCGTCAACGCCCTTGTGGGCTTTTACATATATACGGTACAAGTATTTTATAGCAGTACATTTTTTAAATAAACTACAATAAGAAAAAATACGTTAGATATTAAAAATGAACAAAAATGAGCAATAAGGAGTAAAAATATGTTTTTTTAAATAAACTATCGTAAAAACACATTTTTTAATTATAATAATATTACATAAGTACAACTATAATCTCAAAATTACGATGAAAAAAAAAGCAATAATATATGTGCATAAAAAACTTTTATATCAAATTAATATTTGAGTAAAAAGATACGTAATTAATTTCAATTGCACAAACGTATCTATGAGAGTGAGAAAATCGAAGATGAGATGGCTCGGTGTATGGTAGTAGAGTGACAAACTGGAAGAAATTTACCACGATGATGATGATGATGATGATCTTTATACATTTATAAAATAATATAACGTTATTATTATTAATAATAAGATACACTTTTGATCCCTTTTCTTATTTTATCTGATATAAATATGCACGTTAAACCCCGTATAAGAAACACGGAGTTTTTTAGAATAAGCCAGCATTATAATAATATCAGTTATTTTTCTCCCATCACAAGAATGTGTCGAAGGTACAGGTCACATAGTGATGTTAATACTTAACGATGATGCTAATACTCTTTCAAATACATTGTCGTCACTTAAAAAGTCACTCCTACATCCATTTTCTTGACAATAACCTGAACCCATAGAACACATTAAATTAATTATTTATTTACGTATTCTATATTATATACACTAAATATCAGGGGCGTGCAGTGAAAACAACAAGCATGACTTTTTCCTCAGCATATATTTTGAGAAAAAAATGAAAAAAAAGATGAATTTCCTAATATTCTGCCAGATAAATATTTAATTTAGTTTTTTTTCCAAATAGATGTTTGAATAGAAGCATGTTTCTTGTTCTCACTGGCAACCCTACTAAATATACATAATATCCATGTTGCTAAAGCAGGCCGAAGATACTTATAGTTGGGACAGTTACCTAGCTGAGTTTTAAATAATAATGTATTTTTTTTTATGTATCCTGAACCTAGTATTCTGTTTGTATAATTAAATATTTTATAATAAAAAAAATCCTTAATATGTACACTACAGATTCAAAATAATTTTCTGAATATTGAAAACTTCAATTACATTTCAGATGCAGTGGGGTCAAAATCCTTCATCGTCACCCATGAACGTCATGTACTCCCAAAATCAAGGAGTCATCAGCCCCGCGCCGTACCCCGGATCGGCGACGTACTCCTTCACTGCCGACTTCAGAACGCCCAACCAATCCGATCCCCTCATAACAGCCACGTCCTCCTTCAAACCCATCCAGATAACAGCGTCCAACCAGAAATGTCAGCAGAGCGTCCCAAACTACAACATTTTTTCCCAAAAACCGATCCAAACCAACTTCGCGTCGCTGAATCCAAATTTGGTCCAGAAGCAGCAAAGCTACGGCAGTCCGACTCACTGCCAAATCAAAACCAGATCCACCACCAAGTTGCAGCTGACCAATGATCACCAAATGAACTGTTCGAGCGTTGGACCGACGTATCAGATACTCGGAGGTCAAAATCAGGGGCATCTGAACGCCCACAGTCTTGACTACCCCCACGTCGGCAACGTGGTGAGTTTGCAGAACGGACATAATATGGTTAATGGTGGGAAGGTGCAGATTGGATCCCTAAGCGGCTGTTCGGGTTCTGAGGATGAGCAGAAGCCAAATTTGTGCAGAATATGCGGGAAGACATATGCGAGACCCAGCACGCTGAAAACACACCTGAGGACACATTCTGGAGAACGACCCTACCGGTACTTATTCATTACAAGCTTTTTTTTAGATTCACTTAACTGTTAGCTACAAAACTTTGTAATGAACACGCTTATAATTCAACAAACCAACAGATGACACCAGCGTGTCATCTGTTGGTCTGTTGGACACGCTGGTGTCATCTGTTGGTTTGTTGAATTATTTTAAGTGACGTTTGAGTTTGGAGGTTTCGGAAAAGAAACATGTCTACGACGCAATTCGAAATGATTACAAGATTTAATGTAACGAAGAGTAAAAAATTGAAAATAATACCATTAAAAAAAAACAATGTGCAATTATTAACTATAAAGACTAAGTATATTCGTCAAAATATCATATTTTTTCCTCAAAAAGGGAGCATCGCTCCGAAAACATTTAGGATTTTTACAATAAAAATTAGTTGCGGTTAAAACGAAGTGTTAATTATTTTAGTTGTTAAAAGGGTGCCACAAACGTTATGTGAAAAATTTGAAGAAATATGTTATTTATTATATTCCAGATGTTCCGACTGCAACAAGAGCTTTTCCCAGGCAGCCAACCTGACGGCGCACGTCAGAACACACACCGGACAAAAACCATTCAGGTATAATGTAATAATTTATTTATTTATTTATTTATTTATTTATTTATTTATTTATTTATTTAACGCCCTTACAAATATACAGAATAAAATTTTTAAAAAATAACATAAGACAGTTAAAATAATAATACAGTTAAAAGTTACAATAATAATAATTAAAAGGTAATATTAATAATACAGAAAAACATAAGACAAATAAAATAATAATACAGTTAAAGGTATAAATAATAATAGTTAAAGGTAAAATAATAATACAGAAAAATTTATTGTCCATTTCCATTTTGTTGAGACGTAAACAATTGTATCAGCTTTGTCCTATACACAGTTATACTATCAGCAAAAATGTCAGCCGCCTCTGCATGTTCATTTCTGCATGTGCAATAATAATTCATTTCCTTAGCCTGTGATCATTGTTTTTCCGACAAGTGCGATATTTAGTTTCATACTTCTACACAATAAAATCCATTTTCATCCCCAACGTCTTTGCATCAAGTATAGAGTATGTGCCTCTCCCAAACCAAGTTATCTGTGCTCGTGGTTGAGGAAATTATTAAATAAAGAAATTTAATACAATATATAATTTTCTACTCGGTGATTTTTCTAGACAGAATTTTTGCAGACACAATTTTTTCGGAAAAAAATGATTAGGTTAGGTTAGATTAAGTTAGTAAAATATTTTTGATTTTATTTTTATCACACCCTTTTCCATTATTGAACTATCCTGATCATTCCTAATTACTCTTTTCCATTACTGAAAACAGCGGATTTTTTTTTAATAAATCTGCTCAAAAGAATCTTCTCAAAACATATTAGTACTGAATTATTAAATTAAATTTTATTATTTCATGTTGATTATCATAAGTTTAACTGTAAAGAACATGCAGAATTATAAAATAAATAGCATCATTTGATAATGGCAATTTATCAACCTAACTTATTAACCTTACCTAATCTAATCGAAAATATTTTTTCCGAAATAATCTATGTCCGCAAAAATACTGCCCAGAAAAACCAGTGTCCAGAAATATCGCGTCCGCGAAAATCTGTTGGCAAAAACGTGTCCGGAAAATGCAGTCACCATATTGACAACACACATGTATTGCCATGGCTAATTCTAAAATGCCGGAGCCTAATTTTCTGTATTTTTAAATTATATATCTGAAAATATATATGCAAATGACAATATTAGAATAAAATAATCAGCTTTGCTGGTGCTATATAAAAGAAAGGAAATATACACATTTTAGATACAAACTCGTGATTAATCGTGATCAAAAAAATGCAAGCCACGGGTTACGTATGAAAATCGCTTATTTTTTCTTTGTATTTTTATAGTGGCAGCATGCACTCCATCCATCAAAAAAAATATTCGTAAAACTTGTGCGAAACAGATGTAAATTACATATTTGTTTGACATGTTATATGTGGATTAAGTACAAATATGTACTCGTATAATAAAAAATTTCGCATTTAGAATTACCAAATAAAGCTGTGCATGTTTTGCCAATATTTTTGTATAAAATATATAAGTACTAAACACAATATTTGTCTCCCTCGCGCCGTACTGTGTTCTGAAGACATATATCGGCTTGAAATGACGTGCAAAATAATTAAGCAATCACGTGTCTACAGCAAAGGTCTTTTAAAACATTATATATTTCCTAAGCAAAGACTATATGCATGATTGATTCTTCGTACTTAAAATGTTATATAAAAGGTTTTCAATTAGTTTGGATACAAGTTCAATATTTAATTGAGTTATTTTGCTTTTTGCAGCTGTCAAATTTGCCACAGAAGATTCAGTCAAAGTTCTAGTGTTACCACCCATATGAGGACTCATTCTGGTGAAAGACCTTACAGGTATTTAATAAAATTCATTTATTCATTTATTCCCAATTTTCTAGGGTTTTTACTGTTCTTGATTTTATTTATTTTAATTTGTACTTATGTTCTGTGAACATCTCGTCGAAAGATGAAGTACCTATATTAGACTAAATACGTTCAAATATAGAAAACATGGCTTAGTTAGTTATACCTATAAATTATAAAGGCGATGAAGTTACTGGTGTAACTGGAAGGATGGTTATAGCAGAAATATTGAAAGGAGAGGAAAAGAGTTGGTGACTGTGATATTATTAAACAAATACCAAAATTCTATGTACTTCTCATTGAAAATTTCTGTCACTTTCGACTAGTATAATGTATAGTTAAATTCAAGTAGAGTAATAATATGTTTTTTTTTCATCCATGTTGAAAATCATTCCATCAATAATGTATATAGATAGAGTTTGCCGTGCTAAGATTTGTTGCAGGATTAGGGCATCCGGGCACTGTTTACATATTTATATAATAAATTGCGTCATTTCATCATTCACACATTGACAAATTTGTTGACAAAAATTTTCACAAGAAGTTAACACACAATTAATATTATTTGTTATATGTGGGATACAGTAGATGTCATCTCCGATTCGGCCTTTTCCTGCCTACTTTGCTATTCTTTTGTCCGCAATATTAGTAGAAGATCTACGAATAATTTTAATTTCATGTACATTATGTTTTCTTTAATATTTCCGATAGTTAAAAAATGTGAACATGTGTGTAATTATTACGAGAAAAAGAACATTCAAAGTGATTTTATATTAAAATCGGTTAATATTAAATCTAGGCAGAGAAAGATTATTTCTGTACAGCTAGATATCAAGCTTTTATGAGTAACATATCCAATCGGTTGTAATACTGCGACGCGGAAAAAAAACTATCTCATTGCTTCTTACCAAGATACATCATGAGTATGGCTGGTGTGGTTGCCAACATGATAGGTAGACCTCTTTTCATATAAGAAAATCGTACGAGGCACATTGTTTCGTTGTGTTGGTGTTTACACCCGTAAACACCAAAACAAGGAAACAATGTGCGTTATGCGCACCGCGCACACATACCAATTCGATTGTCTTTCTTAACTGGTCGGGTGCCGGAGCGCAGACTGCGCAAAAACTTTTGTACCCTCTATGTGCCGGAGCGCAGATCTGCGCTCCTTAGACACGTTTGGGAAATCGGCCTATCTTACCTGCGTTTATGAGTATTTAAAGCTTATCATTAGTTGTACCTCAAGTTTTTGAATGAATGAACGAGTTCTATTTGTCAAGTAACCTCATTTGCCGCGCAAACCGGACTTTTTATCATTCTAAATGTCGTCATCGAATTGGGCATTAATTGTGTTATTTATATGTTAAAAATAGTGTTATTTTAACATAAAAAAGTCTTGAAATTAAGTATTTTTACATTCTTTGATATATTTAGATCGAAAATATTGAAATACAATATCTTTAGTGTTATTGCTTCCGTGGTTTATTCTATAAACATGTGCGTACATTTCTAACAGTAAATTTCGTTACTTATTTTCATAATTAATGAATAAGTAATTATTGAAATATAACTAATTATTGAAGTCTGTATATTTAGAAACCAGAAACTGCAACTTCTTAGCGATTATTGTTGATTTTTACATGAATATAACCATCACAAAAAAGTGTCTAAAAAACAGCAATCGTGCGCGAAATTGCGTGGTAGACAGGGTACATTCCGCGTTACGGATGGCCGGCATCCGACCGGTTAAATGAAAAGAGGTCTTATGTTCGATAATCGGACAAATACCAGACGAAGAAGAATATTTTCGGAATACCCTAAAGCCTCGGGTACGATAAGAGCGGCGAGCGGCAGAGCGTCAGAGCGTCAATGCGCCAGAGTAGTGAGGAGCGCTAGCCAAGATATAACTAAGCTCACTACTCTGCCGTCAATGCGCCCCTCACTACTCTGACGCATTGATGCTCTGCCGCTCATCGCTCGTGTCGTACCCGAGCCCTAATGATTGCGGAATTAGTAATTACTTTGTATTAATTCTGTTCCAGATGTCGAGCCTGTAAGAAGGCCTTTTCTGACAGCTCCACTCTCACCAAGCACCTGAGGATCCATTCAGGAGAGAAACCCTATCAATGTAAGCTGTGCTTTTTGAGGTAACTATTTTCTTTCCTCTTCTTCTGCTTTATTAATAGGTACCTATTTTTATTTGTAAGTTCTTCTCTGCAAATCTGTCTGCGTACTTTAATACTTAATTATCTTTTATCATAGTTTTATTTCAATCTTGATCATCCTGTAACTTTGAAATTGCATCTGAAAATCTAGGTCCTCGATATTGGTATCAAGACGCTACTCCAAAGTCTGGCAATACACCACTTTTTGTCATTGCTTCCCTTTTATTTTATATCACATTCTTGTATCAAATTTATTCTTTAGTTTCCATATATTTTAAATACATATATCTTTCTGAAACGACGCAAACTACATTATTTAATCAATTAATAAATTACCAAACCATCGATCCATTCTTATAATTTATTCAAGTCAAAAAGTTGTCATTATGTAAAAAGAGTTAAAAAATCACGCAGAAAAATAAATTATTTTTTTAAAAGCAGTCTCTTTTAAAACATAAATTGTAAGGAAATCAACTGAATGACTAATTAATGAAAGACAATCGTTTACTTTGTAGAAAAAGACGTCACACGTTATTATTACGTATTATTGAGAAAATGTCACAGGTCCATACTTTATAATATAAAGTCTACAAAATTGATCAATTCTTTTAATTTCTAAATCACATCACTAGTTTGGTAATTTAATATATTTTTTTATTATTCAGAAAAAAATATTTACAGGAAGAAATCCTTATGATTTCTCATACGCTAGGTCTGTTCTAGAGAAACCGCCTCACGTTTGAATATATTTTCTGTGTTTTAAGATAAAATAGTATAAACAGTATAAAGGCAATAGTAAAAGCAATAAACATCATAAAATAAATCAATATAAAAAAACGTTAGTAATATCAACAGTATTAAAAAACAGTATAAATTAAATAATTCAAAGGAAATAGTATAGAAAAAATACTTAAGTAATATAAGCAGTACAAAATAATAAACAGTATTAAAAATAAAAGAAAAATAATTGAACACATAATTTTGTTTGTGTCGTTTTGGAAAGATATACAATATAGTGAGTATAGGCATATACGTATTTTAAATAACGCAATGAATTTAAAAAAAAAAAATTTTGAAATAATATATTATTTTTTAATAAGTAAAAATATTTTTATTTATTTGAAATAAAATATTATTTTTAAATAAAACAAAACATTTTCAAATAAATAAAAAATAAAAAATAATAAATATCATTCCATACCTAGAAGAATGTGATACGGAATGCAAAAAAGGGCAATGAGAAAACATTGTTTTTTTCCAGACGATCCCCTTAAAGACTATCTTTAATTTCAATTTAAACTAAATTAAACTTTGTAATGCACGTTGAGTTTATTTAGCACGACCATAGTTTCAAGAGGAGATACCTCCGCTAATCATTGGTAAATCACTTACTTACATTTTTAAATAAACTAAACATCGTACTCTACACATGTTGACTTATTTTATCACTACTATCGTTTCGAGAGGTGCAGTCCCTCTCTACATCAGATGTAATTAATCGCTAATCGAAATACCTAAAGTGTATTTTTAACATATAAGTATGAGTAGGTTTATTAGTTAGTGAGTAGTTAATAACTTAATATCTGTAGTGTGAAGTGTAGATATGTTTGACTCGCCCCGTACCTACATCAATTTTATTTAGATCAGGCAAGAACCTAATATCTTCGGAATCTAGATTTTTAGCAATTTGTTTTGCTTCTATATTTTTATTGAACATTATTGTCACGTGTCGTGGCTAGGGAGGAATGAATGAAAAACTGAAATTTAATAAGCTATTTATTAAGTATTGATTAATTAACTATTCAATGTACAAAGTCACTTAAAACGGATTAAACTTCACGCTATACTTTAAATCGCACTATTATTTAGTATATCACTAGTAGTGTAATTTAAAGTAAATGAACACTTCATTATCCTGGGTAACACGTATTTAACATTCACTTGAACATTCCATATAATTCTTCTCGCACGTATTATTTATAGCCTTTATTTTCAACGCCAATTAAGTACTTCGCCCGATTATTCGCTTTATTCGTCGCTTCGCAATTCACGACTGGTCTCACTGTGCGTCGTTCCGTGCGTACATACGAACTGCCAAACGCGACAGCTTTAGCGCGGCGGCCTAGATCCGCGCTATTTATATACAAAAACTGGATTATCGAACCTCCTAGATATTTCTAGTGTTCTCGTCGCTTCTAAGCTTTTCCAGGTGTTTCTCAAATGATGTAGCTAATTCTAGAGTGCGGTAGTGTGTTCCAGAATGTAGTGGAAGGTCCTAGAGGTTTCTATGTTATTATCTTCATCGATACCTATATTACGGGGGATTGTGTACGTAATCTCTTTTTCCATTTCGTTACATTATTATTGAATTAAAAATATATTTTCTAAAACAACATTGACCATTATTATGTCATTAGTGCAGTCGAATTAACATAAATTCTATTTCCTTATCAGAAACCCGGACGTCGAATACTATGTGATTAATTACGAATTATTGCAAAACAAAATAGGTACTTGTAGCTTTTCATGTCTAATCCGCTGTAACGTTTTCAGATTTTCCCAATCTGGCAACCTCAACCGGCACATGCGTGTTCATGGCAACAATGCAGCTCTACTTGGATGACAGTATGGCCACCCTTACGGACATTTGGCGGCCGTCTACTTTTAAAAATTAATTGCGAGTCGCCATTTTTCAATATGGCGGCAAATTACCTATCAGTGTCAAATCAGTTGTGACGGTAAAATAGTCGAGTTAATTGTAGATTATAATAAACTGAATGAAAAAATAATTGTCTGTAACTACCATAACGCGATTATTTTACAAGATCAACTGAAAAGTGGGAAAAACAGTCGACAGAAATTCCGAACAATATAAATACTCATTGGCGTAGCTAAGGGGATTTAGAGGGGGCGTAAAAGATGAAACGGTACTTGAAAATTGTGAAATACAGGGTCTCTCGTAGCCAGTGGCAAAAACTTCGGGCGAGTCCTCTGTATGCAGTTTTGAATAGAAAATATTATTTATAGTCTGGGTGAAATATCGACAGTTTACATTTTTTTCAATATTTCTGGCTATAATTACTAGGCAGACTTTCCAGATGAACGGCAATGTTTTTTTTAGTATATCTCCATTATTTATATGAAAAATTGACAAATCGATTCGTTCGTCTCAGAATGTACTAAACGGCACATTGGTTTTATTATATATACAGCGACGATATAATATTTTCGTTGTCTGTCCGTAACTTACGGGAATGACAACTTTAGATAATTAGAGCATGACATGCAATCAACGCGCGGCTCATGTAGCGTGATCATGCAAGGGTCATTATTAATTATTATTATTTCCCATGATTTTTCACGGCTAGTTTTTTTGTAAAACCTTTGAGTTACAAAAACAAAAACCTTCAAAAAATATATATTTCTCATACCTATCTGCGAAGTTTTAATCGTTCTATTTGACTTGTATTAATGCGAATGAATGTTTAATAATCGATATAAATCATTTTATGATACTCTAACGTTTTACAAAAGATAAGCCAGAAATATTGAAAAAAAATGCTATCTGCCGTCGTTTCTATTCAAAATTTAACGAAGAAAACTCCCCTAAAGTCTTCGTTTCTAGTTGCGAGATACGCTTCGTGTATAAATTCTAAATTGATAGTTCGCCCCCGTCTATGCCTCTGTAAATACTATAATATAGTGTACAGATTATTACATGACAACATGTGTGTTAGTAAAAAAATATATCTTTAACAAACAAAAAGCAGATTTTAAATTATTGATGTTATTTATCTGTTCGTAGAGGCCTTAAAATATGTTTTTTTTACATCACCTTTTTACACGTTCTTTATTATTTGTGTCACAGCAATATGAAAATTGGCAAGTTTATTAATAGTTTTTCAAGATGTATGTACATATTTGCCATTTAAGTGGGTAATCAAGTGTATCATTATGATATAAAAAATATTAAATTTATTAACAATCATAGCTGGTAGGTAATTACGTTGATTTCTCGCGTATTATCTGCCTGTATAAAGACTGCAGTCACATATAATAATTTTTTTAAACATTCTGCATATAAATTGCAAGAAAATTGTTAAATGGTGAAAAATACCCAAAACCAAAAAAGAATGTCAAGTAGCTAGTAGCAAAAACTTCCGAAAAGTTTTCTTCAATCAATTTTAAATAGAAAATATTATTTACACTTTGGATGAAATGTCGACAGTTACGGAGATAACCAACATTATTGTATGCATTCTTTTCTCAATATTTCTGACTTATTTTCTGTAAAAGTTGTAGTATGACTACAATAATTTGTATGGAATATTAAAAATTTATCTTCAATTTAGCTTCAGTACAAATCAAATAAAAATACAAAACCGTATATTTCGTTTTAAAATTTCTGCAATTTTTAATTACTTTCATTACAGTCTAATGTTTTACAAAAAATATGCCGGGTATGTTGAGAAAAAAGCAAACTTTGATGTCTTTGATGCTTACCTCCGTGACTGTCAACATTTGACCCAAAATTTAAAGAATATTTTTCTTCTTCTTCAAACACAGCAAAATAATATTTTCTTTTTAAAATTGAATAAATAATACCCTCCCAAAGTTTTTACTTCTATCTACGAGACACCTGTAAAATATAGGAAAATACAATAAAAAAATTCTACATTAATTTTGCTATCGATTTGAAATATTCTACGTAAAAAATAAAAATAAATTAATATATGTAGTTCATTTTCAGAGATAAAAAAACTGGTTGTCTAAAACAAAATGTTGATGTTTTTATCGTCTTAAAATTAAATTCATATTTGAAAAAATCATGTAAATACGAGAACATAAAATTAATGGTCGGCATTTGCAATATTAAATTTTAAGTCGAGAAATCTGAAAAAAAAATTATTAACTGTTCAAATGGTTCAAACATTCTGATTTATTTTCTAATAAAATTATATGCATTTGCTCCCTTCAAATAATGACGCTGTATAAAATATTTTTACATGTTCTGTGATTACTATCCCAATGTCTACTCGAATGTATTTATTTATTTATGTATTTCTTTATGTCCGTGTAATTTCTTAATTTACATTTACGACTCTTGCAATTGTAGATGAGACCTTTGGAAAATAGTCGTCAATCTACATGGTCTAACTCTCACAAAATCAGTGGAATATTGCTGTCTGCTTTTATGTATTATGTACATAACTGTATCATATTTGTGTTCTTATTCGTTTATTTTTTTAATTGGGGTCCGACGCGCCACTGAAGTTTATCAGAATAAGAATCATGTTATATCAAATGTAATAATTATGTAACAGCATGTATCATTTGTGTTATATTAACCACTAACTTATTTTGTAACATTTATTTTGTACATTTCATTCATACTTGTTCGTGTGTACATAAGTATTCTATGCTCCTATTCAACAGGGTAACCACATCGATTAAAATATGTAACAGATGAATAAACCGTACTCAATATATCTATGTATAATATATACAAATTATAATGTTTTAAGTGGATGTGGACGTGAACATGTGCCACATCAATAATTTTTACAGTAATCAAGATACATATATTATAGATGTCTCACAGAGACGAAGCTATTCGTATGGGAAAGTAGGAATGAAGTCTTTGGGTGTTTATAGGGTTTATCTACAACCTATCATGTGGCTGGCTTAAGTGATCTCTTTACACAATGTAACATTCACGATTCCACCCACGATTGACCACCACCTCTTTAAAATTTCTAGATCTTGTATACCTGTATACCTACATATATGTTATTTAAATACCACGTTTCACTTTGACTTACTCTAACACCATCTATGGTTGAAATTATTCATCCCCATGAACCAATATACATGTGTTTCATAGCTAGTAGCAAAAACTTAACAGATGAATTCCTTACTTGATAATGAGTCGAAAATGTTCCAGCAACCATGATCTAATATCAAAAGTTATGAAGATATGCAATATCAAGTTTACATTTTTTTTTCAATGCTTCTCACTTATTTTTTGCAAAAAAATAAACTATCACTACGGTAACTTATATTATGAAAAATTCATTCGCTTATATAGATACAACTCCAATAAAATGAAAAAACCTTGTAAAAAAATCTATTTTCAATTTTTGCAAGGTTTTTATCATTTCATTCGACTTGTATTAAAGCGAATAAATTTTTCATAATCGACATAATAAGTAACTGTAATGATAATTCTACATTTAGCAATAAATAAATATTGATAAAAATTCAAACTTTGATATTGCATATCTCCATAACAATTGATATTAGGTCATGGTTGCTTGAACATTTCGACTCATTATCAAGGCAGGAATCCACCTGTAAAGTTTTTGCCATTAACTATGAGACACTCTGTATAGATGTAATGAGATATCATCTATTTTTGACTAGAGTAGGTATGGAGACTCCCATACCTACATTTCCATATAAATATCTTAATTAATAGCGATTCCTCTGGGGATAAAAGTTCTGTAATTGTGTCCTAGAAAAATTTGAACATACCTACTCAAAAATATTGTGAATTTTTACTGTTTTCAAATTTAGTTATGTACTATGAAAATACATATAACTAATTTCGAAGGCCGCTAGATGGATCAAATTTCCGGTCTTGATTGTTGAAGATGGACGATATTTTTGTTCGGCCACGCATCGACAAACCATGAATTAGAGGGGAGTTAACTACTTTTAAGGAGTTCTTACTTAAGTAAAAAATTTAAGATACTAAAACAAATGAAAAGATAAAACCAATTTTTAGAAATCAAAACGTGTTCTGATCTGACAACTGAAGACTTCGGTATTTTTATCTGGGACAATATCACAATTTTAAAGGAGTCTTGCTGTTTGAAAATAATAATTCAGTTTTTTCAATTTAATAATTGAATTTCCCTTGCTTTTTTTTTAAACTTGTTATTATTTTTATCAATTTAAAATTTATGTTAACTCCCTGATTATTAATAATATTTCTTCAAGTATCGTTATTATTATTACTGACCAAAGTGTATATTTAATTTTCTTACTGTGAATAATATTTTTTATCCATGTATTTTTAGCGTCTAGTCATATGCATTAATGTCGATAATAAAATGTACCTAATTTTCATCACTGTTGTTTTATTTTGAGAGCAACTCGTGTCATTATTGAATGCCAACGAACATAATCTATATAAATAAAAATGTAAATGTCCGTTTGTACAAAATCGCTGATCTCTGAAATTTCTTCACTGATTGCTTTGAAATTTTGGCACAACGTTGCATTCGAATACAAATATGTTTTTGTATACCTACTTTGTTTTTATATATGTACCTACTATTTATTTATATAAATAAAAATGTAAATGTACAATTGTCATAAATCTTAAGCCTCCTAAAGATCTTCAACTATTGCTTTGAAATTTTGACGCAACGTTCTATTCGAATTCGCACAAATTAGTTTAAAAAAAAAGGAGGCGGTACTTACCCTTTTAATATTGATAAATATTTAGATATATCTAACATTTTCCGAATTCAAATTTTTTGATAAGGTACTTCGGTTGGTTGTCTTAGCTTAAATAAAGCGTTTGAACCAATGAGATAGTTACTTCCGAGCTTATCGTTTTAAACGACATTATTCCGAGATTCATGAAAACCTTTAATATCGCATTCTTATCGTATATTTTATATATTTATTATCGTTTGTTCTTCCGTTTATTCTTTAAGACCCGTTGGGTAACATAGGCGACATTTTCATCCTCCCCCTGTACCCTTTCCTCTCCCCTGATATATTTTCAATGCAAATCTGTACTGTTCTATCGAATTATGCATGTGATGGCTCCTCTTCTTCGCCTTACAGCTCGATCCTATTCCTAACTGAGTTTACGCCTTGTTAGAGGCAAACAAGCTATCTATCTACGTCGGGTGAAGGCTCTACGGTTTTTAACGTAGTATTTCCAAACACCCTCGCTTTATTCAAGACCTCCCCAGTTCACGTTGTGTAATTTTTTGTTTCGAACTATAGGGGATGAATTGGTTTAGTGGTAACCCTATCGCAAGCTTTACTAAAATTAAATACTGGGGTATGAAGTTCGTGAATGTTCATGGAAAACGCAAACAAAACTACCTAGCACGTCAATTAAGCCCTACGGTGCAATTGCTAAACATACTATGTTCCGTGGCCCTATATTATTTACCTATCATTCCTACGGACTGAAACCACTGCATCTGGTGTAGCTGCGCTTCCAGAGTGCGCGATCCTCTGCTCCCACGCCCTCTCCGCTCGATCCCCCATTGTCCTACCTGTATGGGATCGACCGCCATCCACTGGAAAGGTTAGTAACGTGCCGTTATCACATGCGCATGCACATATAGAGTACATAGATCCCCTGAAAGCCCTCGAGTCCTTCGTAGCCGCTCCTATGGATGATTCCGTCTTCGACGCCCTCGCTGATTGATAATTTTATCTTCCGCCGTTATCTCGCTGTGCTTATTCCTTACGATCTTTTATATTTACTCTGCATTATCTTTATATCAATTACATTGTTACGTTTATTTACTAGCCGGCCTAAGTTCCGTCACCTGTATCTGGCCCTATGTCTCATTCTAGTGGTACGTTGGGTTCTAATGGATAAGGGGTTTGTAGAAGGTATGTGTAAATGTATGTGTACGCGGAAAATGTGTTTGCTTTAAATTCGGCCCCTCCGTACCCAAAGGCTCATCGGTGACTGATCCCATCTTCCTTCTCCCGACACGAGTTCCGGATACGTTGCCCTGAGCCTGGATGCGCCTTTTCATGTTGGGCCTCTTCTGTGCAAAGTACCGCACCATCCCTCGCGTCAGTGTCTGGCGTCCGGGCTCAGAGCCAGTTTGCCCCCCGAATTCCAACTCCTCCAGGTTAAACTAAGTTAAACTACGGTATAAATACTGAAGCTACTGTAAAGATGGTCCCGGGCCACCTGTCAAGTCAAAAATATGCGAGTGGGAGGGGGAGTTTCCTAGGCTCCCCAACCCTCGCCTGTGAGCAACTGCAGCCCATTGGCCATTCGCGACACTACAGTGACTGCAACCACCCTCCCAGGTAGTACTTATTATAATCTGGTATGCATCAATACGTTCAATCCATTCCAGACGAGGGAAGACATCCGCACGGGTGTTGTGCCACCCGTGAAGAGCCACCTCATACACTACGTACGAATAGATACATACTAATAAAATATAATATACATACATATACTTACATATACAATACATAAATAAATACTTGTAATGGTTGGTTGCCATGTGGTTTCACGAGGCCATGACCCCTCGTATTAGTAGATGGAAAGGTGGATCTGGACAGTAGTGATATGCCTAGCCCCTGGCCAGGGATGTCGGTGTATTTTCTCCAAATGGTGTACAGCTAGAATCCTGCCATCGATGATGATGGGATCTGCCTAATTATCTCCGACTGATGTGTAACTGGAACCCTGCCATCACTGATGAAGATGATGTTGTCACTATCGAAACGTCACCTGATGATATTTAGCTGAACCGCCGCTAGTGATGATGATGGTGATGATGATACTATCGTAACGTTTCCTGACGATATATATCGGAGACACCGCTAATGATGATGATGATACTATCGGAACGCCTCCTGACTATATATGACT